>JAFVLL020020913.1:0-75451 GCA_021397915.2 Tor tambroides | reverse complement strand
TCCGTTTAACACTATTTCAGCATTTAAAGTTTAAAGCACATTACAGTTTCAACAGCCCTGCGCAAAAAACACACTGTCATAAATTCCTTAAGATTACCGGGCTGGATCACCAGATGCTCACTTAGATAGGTGGGGGTGGACAAAACAGGTGTCCGAACAGGTGTCCAGTTATGGCGGGTGGGGAGGGAGGGGGGGAAGGAATTTTTATGAGGGCAATAAATCAAAATTTTGGACACATAGTCGCCTACCATCTCTCTAACATCTCTTTAAGTGGACAGTCATCTATTTTACCCATGCTGAGCAGTTTTGTTATATTTACAGTATATGCATTTAGAGGTTTAAATTCAATTGATTTACTGTTCATCAACAACAAAAATAATGTCGAAATAATGAACACATTCATATTGCCATAGTTTGTTTTCTAGGCTTTTCAGATGTGTGGAAATATTAAAAATGGCTGAAGCTAAAGAAGTGAAAAAAACTAATCAAGGCAAGTCAAAAGAAGAATAATGTATAACTCACTTTGGCTGAGTCTCACTGTACATAAAACAATATTACAGAAATAACTATTTTTTCTTATTTTATTATTAATAATTATTCTTTTTTTCTTCAGAGCTGTCTGTTGTTTGTCGGTCTGACATTGTATTTTCTCATCCTGGAGATAATGTTGTTCTGTCATGTCATCTTGAGCCAGCTATCAGTGCTGCTTCAATGGAAATTCAGTGGTGGCATAAAAAGAAGGATCCAGTTTTCCATTATAAGAATGGACGGGTGATAGTGAACATAGACTTTGAGGGTCGTGTGAGTCTCCCATTGGAAAATCTACGCAATGGAGTTGTGTCTTTGACTCTCAGAGATGTCAGGAGTTCACAGAAGGGCCTCTATATTTGTGAGGTCACCCATGAAAGTCAATCAATGCAAGATACTGTTTTCCTTAATATCAGCTGTAAGTATTCAATTAAACATGTTTCAAAGATAATCCAGTTTGAAAGTTGATTTCCTCTACCTCAGCTGGTGGAGCATTGTGCAAATGGTCACAGGTTTAATTCCCTATACTGGAGCACAAGTACTGATAAAATGCATAGTCAAGTCAGTGTTTTTATTGGTTTTTCACAATAGATATTTCTTCAAAGCATCTTTGCCGTAATAATATCTTTATTAGACAACTAGATTAGGAAACAAGCTAGAAAAGGAGAAATGCCAGTCAAACACTCTACAGTGTTAAAGTTATTAAGAATGTTACTACTATTCATGTTTTTGATGATAAATGTATTTCTCTCTCCAGCTGTAGACTTTACTCTTGTGGTTCCTGCTGGTCCTGTGTCTGCTGACCCTGGATCCGATGTCATCTTACCTGTTCATCTCTCACCTGAAACTAGTGCTGTGCCTATGGAAGTCAGATGGTTTAAAGGGACAGAGCTCATTTATCAGTATAATAGTGGGCAGGAGATGACAAATAATGACTTTGAGAACCGAGTGCGTCTGTCCATTCAGGAGCTGATGAAAGGGAATCTTGCTCTGACTTTGAGAAATGTTCAACAGTCAGATTCAGGAGACTATACATGCAAAGTCTTTCATGATGGATGTCAGAAGAGAGGAGTAGTTCACTTGCAAGTGAAAGGTAAGATACTGATTAAACTTACTGCAGCTGCAGATTCTCTTCTACAGCTTATTTCTGTACAGTAGCTCATCCATGGAAATATACTTGTATGTTGTATATGCATATTTAGCTTAGTGTCCTGACTAAAACATTGTAGTGACTAGCAGGTTTACATTTTTTGTCCTTTAAATACATCTGCTGACATTAAATACTGATGAAGGACTCGCTCTGATACTGAATTTGGTTCATTTTAGAGCTTGAGAGAGTGAACCATCTCCTCAGTGTCCTAAAGCAAGCACATGAAGACATTACGCAACAAAGAGTAAAACTAAATGAAACCATAAAGTTGCTTGAAGAAACACTCAATCATGATGGTAAGTCTGAGAGACAGTGAGAAACAAAAATGATCTTTAAATTATTATAAAAAATAAAGTAAATACAGAGATTTTAAATAAACTAATTGCATGACTAAGTTCTTCACTGGAATATATACATTTTTGATTGTATTGTATTATGACAATTTTGATTCATTTTGTCTACATTCTTTTCATTTTAGATCGGTCATGTAGGCATATAAATAGCATCGAAGGAATGCCCCCATTCAGTAAGACTTTAAATTTACCACTTTAAATGCTGATAAATGTGTGTGTGTGTGTGTGTACATGCTTTTCTATTCCGGTGGGGACTTAAACCTGAATACACACCAACTCAAGGGGCTTGTGTCTCCATGGGGAAACAAGCTTATAAATCATACAGAATGAGTTTTTTTGAGAATGTAAAAATGCAGAAAGTGTTCTGCGAGGGGTAGGTTTAGGGTGACAGAATATACGGTTTGTACAGTAGAAAAATCTTTAAGCCTATGGAGAGTCCCCTCAAGGGAGAGTGTATATATATAATTGATAATGGTTGTGCAGCATTGAGAATGCCTTTTAAATTTCAGTTCAGTTTCCCAGTTTGAATTTAGGAAGACAGGATGGAGATTTAGAATTTGAACAAAAGTAAAAGCAAAATTCATAATTCATATAACATATGACATATAACTATAATAATTATAAAAAAGTACATCAAGACAGTCAATCTTTACATGTTAGTTTGACAAAGCCTTGTTTGAAAGTTTTGAAAAAGTTTAAAACTCTATGACAAAGGAGAACGATAGATTTCTTTTGAAATGCAATACAGTAAATTCATCTTCATGTCATCGCATTGCAATGGACTGTGGCCAATTCAATTCGAACGTATAAATTTAAAAGGAAGCATTCCATTCAAATCTAATTTTGTACAACCCTGCAGATAATACCATGTCACTGTAACTGTAATGGAACTGTCTGTCTTTGACTGGGTTGAGGTTTAATTAATTATTTTATTTTTGTGCCATGTTTTTCGTGTGGGACTGACACATTAAATTACATGATTTTCAAAATATCTTGTGATTTCCTGCAGTGCGAGATCATAGCAAACAGGAAAGATGCGACATGGAAGACAGGAGAGCAGGTAGATGCTTCCTTTATGCTTCTGGTGGGGTATGCATTTTTATATCATACAGTGTCTTGAAGTGCCAAACATAGGTTTTGGCTTTTAAGTTTTAAAGCTTATCATATATAGTTGGGTTTTCACAATTAAGGTATAAATGTACACTACCAGTCAAAAGTTTTCGAATAGTAAATATAGTATAATTTTTAAAGAAGTCTCTTCTGCTCACCAAGCCTACATTTATTTGATCCAAAAGTACAGCAAAAACAGTAACATTTTGAAATATTTTTACTATTTAAAATAACTGTTTTCTATTTGAATATATTTTAAAATGTAATTTATTGCTGAGATTTCGAAGCTGATTTTTAGCATCATTACTCCAGTCATATGATCCTTCAGAAATCATTCTAATATTCTGATTTGCTGTTCAAAAAACGTTCATTATTATTATTATTATGTTGAAAACATAATATAACTTTTTAGGTTTCTTTGATGAATAGAAAGTTCAGAAGAGGAGCATTTATCTGAAATAGAAATCATTTGTAACATTATAAATGTCTTTATCATCACTTTTGATCAATTTAAAGCATCCTCGCTAAATAAAGTATTAATTTCTATAATTTCCTTCCCCAAAAAATAATGATACTGACTTCAGGTTTTGAATGGTATAGTGTATAATGTTACAAAAGCTTTTTATTTCAGATAAAATGTTGATCTTTGGATCTTTCTATTCATCAAAGAATCCTGAAAAAAATGCACTCAACTATTTAAAATATTGATAGTAGTAGTAGTAGTAGTAGTAGTAATAATAATAATAATAATAATAATAATAATAATAATAAATGTTTCTTGAACAGCAAATCAGCATATTAGAATTATTTCTGAAGGATCATGTGACACCAATGACTGGATAAATGATGCTGAAAATTCGGCTTTGATCACAGGAATAAATTACATTTTAAAATATATTCAAATAGAAAACAGTTATTTTAAATAGTAAAAATATTTCAAAATTGTACTGTTTTGCTGTACTTTGGATCAAATTAATGCAAGCTTGGTGAGCAGAAGAGTCTTCTTTAAAAATATTAAAAATCTTACTGCTCAAACATTTTCGACTGGTAGTGTAAGTCACCTACTGACACTGTAAGAGATACCACAACAAAAATGAAAAGACATTTGTCGGTTAGACTGAATGACTCTAGCTCCCCCCAGATTATTACTAGCCTATAAACAAAAAAAGTACTCTGGTAAGTTATAAAAAATTATGGAACAAGGTTTAGAGATTTCCTCTGATCGGCTTTGTTCTTTTCATTTTTAGGTTCTACATGTATCAGTAAAAGTATGGAAGGAATTCTCCCACTCAGTAAGATACCACTTTTAACTCCTTAATAGAAACTTGCATGTGTGATTTTTTTTTTTGTTTGTTTGTTTTGTTCAAAGTTATGCATGTCCAGTTTCTTTGCTTGTGTCTCAATAACTGCAGTGGAAGAAGAGTGTGGCGATCAAAGAACAATACAACCTAGAGAAGTGGGTACTGGCACTGAGCAAGAGTTATCATCCTCAGATACGTTATCACAGGTTCTGCAAAGACTAAGAAGATCAGAAGTTGTAAGATTAACAGAAAGAGCTACTCAAACCCAAGACAGCCCTGAAGCAACAATGCAAAGCACTCAAGAAAGGAGACAAGAGACTGTTGCTGCAGAGCAAGAGAGATCCTCCCCAGCTGTACAATCACAGGTACAGGAAAGACAAGGAACATCACAATCACATTCAGCGCAAACCCTAGAGAGACCAGAAGGCAGGAGGCAAATTAGACAAGAAAAAAGAGAGAGAAAATGCCAAATTTTATAATTAAATAAACATTTGTATAGAATAGATTTTTTTTTAGTAGGACTAAATGACAATATTTGGTCACAGTCACAGTTTTCCCTACATTTAAGATGTTATCATGAGTGATCTGGAATCATTCTCATATTTGTGAAGTCCAAAATCATGATTTTATCCATGTTGCTAACTTAAATCATGTGCCTTTACAGAAAATAGTGTGTTATTGATAAGTTATGTTTTCTGATTTGGAGTTTGATAACATTTTAGGGTTTACAAAGATTTAGTTTTGCTCAGACTATGTACACCAGTACAAAAGTTAATTTTCTCACTTTATATACTTGATGTTTATATGAGTTGAATAGATCATTAGATTTTTCTTCGAAATAATAGGGACTGCTACTACCTCATGTATGTGAGATTACATGCACTGATTCAGGAAACATCTGTAGTCCTCATATTTGGACATTTAGTTCACCCCAAAATAAATTGTCAACATTTACTCACCCTTCTGTCATTCTATACTTGCATGACTTTTCTAAAACAAACCTTTTAAAAAATGTTTAAGTAAACTATCTGAAGGTTTTTTTATTGCATTATTTTCTACATTATTACATTATTTCCTGTACCTTCCAAACATAGTCTACTGTGTAGACTCGTGTTCACAGGAATCAGAAGTGATAAAGTAGTAATAGTTGTCTGACGACCACCTACATGCTGTTCTCAATCACCCAAACCTGCAACAAACCACACATCTCATCATTAACACATTAACATGCACAACACAGCTGATTTAGGACACTGTACTATGAGTTTAAGTACTATAAATCACTTCTCAAACTCTCAATTCATATGCTCTGCATGTGGCCTCACTGTCTATACAGTTCATAAAATATAAAAAATAAATCAAATGTGTATGTGAGCTTTAGATATTTAATTGACCACACTAATCATTAGCTGGACTTATACTTAAAATAGAATTCAGTAAAATCTTAGGTCAGCTCCGATCTGAAATAAAGTCTTTTTGTTTTCTGAGTTGTATCTGATTCTGACGCAGTGTTGTTTAATAAGTGAACCCGATCTTATGTGTGCCATTTGGATTGTAATGTATTTTCAAGTGAACTTTATTTATCTATAAACTCTCTTAACAATTATACTTTAAAATATCCATGATTAATTACATTAAACACACACACACACACACACACACACACACATACACAAAGGCTATTATGAGAAAAAAGTCTTTATATATATTATACAATCTAGTCTTTACGTGATAATAGGTGTGGATGACATCAAAGTACCGCGAGAGCAATTAAAAAGCATATGGAACCATCAGCGCTCTAAACGCTCTCGCGGTACTTTGATGTCATCCACCGATCGTTCTGTGCTGCGCCACTTCAGGTCGAACACACCTAATGAAGAACGTAGGAAATGTCACGTGATCAGTTCAAACTCACCTGAACTGTCTGGGAAACACCTTTGCTGCTGTTAACAAGGAACAAGGAAGGCAAGTAATTTTTTAAAAAGAAATTTGATACATGCTGTAAGATAGGCTACAACCTGATCGTATAGAAGGTGAATTATAATGTGATTCTGATTGTTGCTCGTATGAGCCGAAGTCAGAGTTTTAATATCTTTTTAAAAGCACCGGCATCTGGAACTAAAATATTTGAAGTACAAACAATAACCGTATTGTGTTTACAAATACACTACATTGAGCCTCGTTCATAAATATAGTAGCCTAAGCGTAGTTTTTGCTTTTTTAGTTGTGCATAAATAGATTAGACTTATTTTCTTTGTGTGTGTCTGCGCGCGTTTCATATCTAATATTTTTCTTTATCATTAAAAAGCAAATTACATCGGCAATTTCTTTCTTCTTGTTGTTGTTGTTATTATTATTATTATTATTATTATTATTATTATTTACAACAGACGTCGTTTTAAGTAAACGAGCTAGCTCCTTTCGTTTTTGATTTATTATTTCTAAACGTTTGCCTTTGTTCTGCCGGTAGGGGACAGCAACGAGCCTAATATAGTATCAGCCACAAATTTATTTTCCTTTTTTAATATTTAATGTTTTGTGTTTTGAAGTTTTAGACAAAGTGACAGCAACAGTTGTAACAGATTAATTTAGACTAATTTACAAGAATGTGAATTATGATTGAGCATTTTTCAATATCTTCAGATAATAACACCATATTTACATCTGTTTTATCCATGCTAAATTTAGTTAATATTAAAGTTCAATTTTGCTATATTTTATTTATAAGTTTAGAGGTTTGAATGCAGTTGAAACCTAATTAATTTACTGTTCATCAGCTAAAGGTTTGTTAAGAAAGAAAAAGAAGATGCAAGGACATATTCATGGACACATTCATATTGTCATAGTTTGTTTTCTATTACAGTGGGTTTTCCATTGGTGTCTCAGATGTGCAGAAATATTAAAAATGGCTGAAGAAGTCTCAAAATCTAGTCAAGGTAAGTCAAAAGAAAAATTATGTATAACTCGCTCTGACTGAGTCTCACTGTACATAAAACACTATTACAAAAATTGCATTTTCATATCATCTCAAAATGGTTTATCTTCATATCAGCTGTAAGTATTAAACTAAACATGTTTCAGAGGTAATCCATATTAGTCAGAAGATCTACAGTTTGAAGGTGTAGAAAGCTGAAATAGTTGGTAGAGTGTTCTGCTAACAAATGCCAAAGTCACAGGTTCGATGCATAGTCATTGCTTCAAAGCATCTTTACAGAAAAATATTGCAGTAATAATATCTTAACTCTGTTAAGGTCCTCAATCATGACACTAGACTGATACATCTCCATATACAATTCTGCGACAGAAAGCACAACAATTTCAGGGAACCTAAATTTTACTTCAAGAAACACTCAATCAAGATGAAATGAGAAATTAAGCTTTCGATAAGTCTAAGAGGCAATGAGAAGAAAAAGGGTTATACATAAAGTAAATTGCATTTTTTTTCTTTTGATTAATACTGTTTTTTCATTTTAATTTTAGGCCCTGCTCATAGACGTTCAAATAGTAGAGAAGGAATTCCTCCCCTCAGTAAGATATGACTTGTAAACATGCGTGCGTGCGTGTGTGTGTGTGTGTGTGAGTCTGCAGATGATCAGAGAATACTAGAGTATAGCTATAACTAATGAAACGGTAGTAGCTTTATCTTTAGTAGGAAGAGCTTTAATTAGTTTTCATTTCATTTCATTTCATTTTTGTTGCATATAAATTTGCAGTTTATTAAATAAAGCAAATAATGTGTTATTTTAATATTTTTAATAATATTTTAAATAACAGTTTACTGATATCTTGAGATTGCCTGCAGTGGGAGATGATGACATGACTTACAGTACCATGATTGAAGGTGCATGTGTTTTGTGATTTGGTCAGTTTAATGTAATGTATGTCTTGTTTCTTTGCTTGTGTGTCAATATTGCAGTGGCTGTACACGATGATGGCCAAAACAGAAGACAAACAGGTGAAGGGAATACTGACACTCAGCAAGAGCTGTTACAGCCAGCTATTCAAACACAAAATGTGCCCAGTGATATAATAGGAGAATCAGTCATTGTACCTACAAGTTCTAGGACATATGGAGAGGTGAACCTTGGAACAGCAGTACAAAGTATTGCCACAGAGCAAGCGAGTTCCTCCCCAGCTGTACAATCACAGGTACAAGAAAGAGAAGGATCATCAGAATCAGTCATGTCACCAGCAGGAGAATCAACACGAACATCAGAGAGGCCAGAAGACAGAAGGCAAAGGACTCAACAGAAATAGAAAAATGTAGAGAGAAAAACTGTTGGATAATGTAATTATTAAACACAAATGACAAGATATACAAGGATTATTAGTCTTTTGGGGTTAAGCATGTCTTAATATCATTGTATATTTAACTGTTTGATGTATATGTGTCATGTTGGAGTGGAATGTAATAAATCACATTTTTTGTGAAAAACCACACAATCTCACTCCAAAACCCTGCCCTCCAAAAACAAACATCCAAAAGCAATATCTGTTGTATCCAGAAACCAGTATAAAGGACTGTTCACACCAAGGTCAATAACTGTATTGATAAAGACATCATTTTAAAAATCGTTTCAAATTTAAAAGTCCACACCACCCCTATAATGATAACGACACAATGTTGATAAAATCACTTTCATAACTCTTTTTTTTTATTCCAGCTGATGAACAGTAAACACATTGACAGCCAATCAGAATCCACCTGACTTTAAAGAGCTGGAGCCGTGCGCACTTATAATAAACAGACTGTTATCATGCATTGGTGTGGATGCTAATATAGCTAGTTGTTGTAGTTTTCTTAACCATATACAGGAAGCCTTCATTATAAAATGTCCAGTTTTTTTTTTTCTAATGTCACTGAATTGCTATTAGAGTTTTATGATGGTTAAAACAAGTTCCATGATTAACATCACTTGAAGATTCCTTTAAGTTGTTGCTAGTGGGAGGGAAGTTATGATTAAAAAGGGCACATGGATTTTTAAAAAATAATGCTCGAATAAGCACTTTATAATAAACACTGCAATGTTCCATAAAAAATAGGAATGGTCAACTTTGATTTCATGATGACTTAAAAACATGGTTGCTTCAAAATTCACACCTGACATCACCCTATACTAATGTAATATGACTAATGTACATTTTTATGCAGATATTATTGTTATGCTATTATTTAAAAAAAAAAAACAGAGGGCCTTTGTTATTAATAAATTATTAATAAATGTAAAAAACTGAAAACTAGAGTATAAAAAATTAAAATTATGTTTTTTTTTTTAAACCAGACCAAGACTAGTCTTAGTTTTTATGCACACAAAAATATTTCATATTATTCCGGTCTGTGACTGTCATTTGATTAATTTCCCTTCTCACACTTTCAGTGCAGCAGTTTCCTCCTGCCTTTTAAATGTTTTAATTCTTTATATTTTTCATTACAATCTCTTAAGCATAGAAGTGAACTCCACCAACTTTTATATGAAGAGTGAACACATCCAATTTGTACAATCTTTCTTTTGTCCTTTCATAATGAATGATTAACTTCCCCCACCTGTACTGTACTTTACTCCCCTGCTGCCCTTTTGTCCTCCACTTATTGCCACCTGCCAGAGATTCATCTTACACATCAGTTACACTTATGTTTCATTTTCATGAAAATTTTCATTGAGGTAATCCAGCCTTTATTATTCAATCATTCTTGTGGTGATTCTCTAAAGAGATTACAGTAAGTGAAAGAAGGTACAAAAAATCAGTGTCAATTCTCCTGATCGTTTCAAATGGAGTATACAAAAATCTAGAATTGTTTTGCTGTTATTAGCAGTTGGAAAGTAACTGAATTCATTTATTTGTGAATATTTGTGATGCAAAACATACAATTTAATCCTAAAAGTAAGATTTATATCCACAGTATGAATATAAATATAATGTATAACCCTCAAATATATTCTCAAATTAAACATATATTATCTTGTAAGCAGTGTTGGGTAAAGTTACTTTTAAAAGTAATGCATTACAATATTGCGTCACTCCTTAAAAAAGTAATTATGTTACTTTTTTACTTTTTATAGAAAGTAATGCTTTAAGTTATTTTTGCGTTACTTTTTAAATCTAGGCTGGCTGACTTGCTTGTTTGTTTTTAATATAAAAAAGTTCTATTTTTAAGAAATGTGAAAGCCCTTTCCCACCAAAAGTGAAATGAGTAAGCCTCAGGCTGAAGAAAATGTAAATTAATGTCTGTACACTAGAACACAGGAGAAGAAAGTTCAACACTCTTCAGCAATAAAAAAAGAAAGAAACACAAATGTTATATTTATCTAAAGTCATTTTTGCTTATTAATATGGTTGAATTGGATCATCGAAGGTCAGAAGCAAAGACATGGTTTAATAAAATAGGATACATGAGGGATATTTGTGTTAACATAACACTGCAGGTTCACGTCATATTCTGAGTATTCCTTTTGAGGAATACTGAATCTATTTTTGTGTCATCTATATTCATACAGTTTGTCATATAGTAGGTTACATTTAATGTGAGTCCATATTCATAAAAACATTTTTTTAGGCTTAAGGTGGATTTTCCATTTGTGTCTCACAGAGATTAAAAATGGCTGATGCTGAAGAAGTGTTAGACTACATGCAAGGCAAGTCAAAAGATTATTTTTATTTTACTCTTTGTGCTTGACATTTGTCACACTGTACTTAAAACCCTATTAACAAAATGACACAGCTTACAGGTATTTCTCTTCTCTTCCTCAGAGTTGTCTCTTGTTTGCCAGTCTGATATTGTATTTTGTGGTCCTGGAGATGCCCACTTTAAATGCTCATAGAGGCGTATGTGTCAATAGCTCAGTTTAAATGCAATAGTCAACAAATGTATGTGGTTCATACATCCTACTATGTTACCTGCAATGAAATTGTAATTATGTTTTCTATGATTAGAAGAACCAGCTTGGTTTAATTACTTATTTTTTTGGGATTGACATGTTAAATAATGCAATTCTCTCGATATCATGTGTTTTCCTGCAGTGGAACAAGGTGGCATACTGTTATGACAGTTAATAGAACAGCAGAGACGGATATTGGAACAGCAGAGATTTTTCATACACTGTAAAAAAAAATTCCGTAAAATTTACGGTAAAAAACTGGCAGCTGTGGTTGCTGGAATTCTACCGTAAAAAATACGGTAACAACGTTTTAGGTTTTAATTAAATACTGTAATTTCTGATATAATGTTAATATATCAACCTATTAAAGTACTGAAATCTGTTTTGTACCTTTGAAATACACTGATAAACATTAATTTAACAACATTAGATGTAACATACAACCCTAATAAACATAACTGATAAGAAAAAACTAAGAAGAAACAGTTATTTCAAAGAAAAAATGTCAAATTCAAACAGAATTTGAAATGCAACGCATTTCTGGGAACGTCAGTTTATGGTTTTTCCCTGTAAATTTTACAGGAACTTTCCGTTAACCATTTAACAGGTTTTTACTGTAGCATTTTCACAGTTTTTTACCGTTAAAATCATGATCATTTTTTACAGTGTACCCACTACCGGTACTTTACATGCATGGTAAAATTATTATAAAACCAGGCTAAATAAAAACATAAACTGGGAAGTTGTAAAGGCCAGTTCACACTGCACAACAGACGCCAAGCAATGGCAACAGACACTTTATCGGGTCTTGTTGGGTCAGTGTGTTACCTTTGTCATTGTCTGTTGGTATTGGTCGGCACTCGTTTTCACTGATTGAACACGTTTTTTTGGTTGTGGAATATCTAAGCGGTGGCGTACTGTAATCTAGTGTTTGTCTGTGTTGGTCAGCATCTGTCAGTGCAGTGTGAATTGGCCTGCATCACAAAGTTTTAGAGACTTCCTGATTCATTTTGTTTACTTCTTTTCAATTTTAGGTCCCACACCTAGACGTAGAACTAATATGGAAGGAATTCACCTACTCAGTAAGACACCACTTTAAATGCTCATTGGACGTGTCTGTTTAGGTTTTACCTATTGTAGGGAACAACCAACAGTCCCCTAAGAGGAAAATAGCTTAATGAACATGTCTTGATGAAAATCTTAAATATCTACAAAGGTTTGTGTGAGAAGGTTCATCACAATCAGTCACAGCACCAGAAAGAAATACACAACCACCAAGGAGGCCACAAGACAGGGCAAGGAAGAGCAAAGATGGAGCAAAGAAGACAAGAAAATAAAGGGAGCAATGGGCAAATTTTGGAATTAACATCAAAAAGATACACTACTAATTACAACAATTTTATTAGGTTTAAACATGTAAATCTTGTATTTGTATGGTCAATTTGACCATGTTTGAGCAGTTTCTTCTACATTTTAGACATGGAATCATTCCATCTGATATCTATGAACCCTAGGGACAGATAAGATTTCTCACAAGACTTATGTTAGTGATAGGAGCATTTTATGCATGAACTTCCTCAAAATCATAGCACCTTTAAATTTTGTTACTACTTGCATGCAACATAAAAATCTATTTCATAATTATGTTAAAGCATCTAATCCGGTTGAATCGTATCACAAATCACAAATACTTTATTCTTAACGTTGCTGTAATGTTAAGATTCATTAAGATTCTACCCCAGTATGATCAATATAAAGTTACTTGTGCATTTAAAAATCCTTCAAATGAAGTGACAAACGCTTTTTGTGTAGAGTGTAGACAGTGTATACAGTAAGAGTAGGCCTACTTTATTTGAAGGGTCTGTAGTGCTGGTTTTACCTGACATTATACTACCAAATACTAAGAAATTCTGAAATTCATGTCCATTTTTCACTCAAATTGTGATATGATTTGTAATTAAGAAATATTAAATAAAGATATAACACTATTTCACATTAGGCTATTACGTTGGCGTTTTGACAGTCTGTGTCTTTACATCTTTTTGTATGAAGCGCCACCCGCGATCCTCTCCGTTCAGTTCCGTTCCGTTCGCGGGCGCCACGTCACAATCACCTACCGAACTCGCGTGACATCTGAAAGGATTAAATAAATAAATAAATAAATAAATAAATAAATGAGCAAGGTGCAGTTCCGCCAGGAGCCGTGAGTGTGTGTGCGCGTGTGAATGTGTGTGTGGCGTCTGTCTGAAACATGAACCGCTAGCGTTAAACATCAGGAGGGCGATTCAAAAACGGGGGAAATATCACATCAACACCACCACCATCATCCTCATCCTCTTCATCATCCTTCTGCTCCGCGAGGAAAACCAGCCAAATTAAATTAGGGTGCTGAAATTATTTGTGCGAGCTGCCTATGAAGGGGAGGAAGGTGTAACACACACACTACAGAGTGTGTGTTGTGGCTTGCATTAGTGTTAATGCTCTTATTTACTACTCTCTTAATTGCCAGCCATGGAAAACTGGAGCGTACATGTCGTGATCTGAGAAAAGCATCGGGTTATTCTTATGGATTAACATATGATCTGAACTCAACCCAGGTCAAGTGAGTATCCTGCTTAGTATAGTGTCTGTATATTGTGTGTGATGTCTGTTGCATGCAATTTTCTGTTATTGGATTTAAATAAACTCCTTTTCTGTCTATGTTTCCAGTGTTTACTGGTTGAGTTCTGTTAAACTAGGGCGAGCATTTCTTTCACAGCATTCAACAAGTATTGTTTTGTGCTGCTTTAATGCTGGTGCGTTCGTGGTGACATGCATTGATTCTTACACCAGCATTCATGTGGAATAACACGAGAAGCATTCGTGCACGATGTCAGGTGTGTGAAATGACATGCAGCACACACTACATACATGTCCACATGTTTTGCACGGTCTGTTTGAGCGTCTATCCAGATTTATGTGGATTCCAAGGTAATATGACGGCTCGGGATCATTTTCACCTATTGGCCCTAGTGTAAGGTAGTCACCATGGATAACTAGTGTCATCTCTGTCCTGCAGGGATGAGTAATCAGGGAGAGACGGAGACAGAGAGAGAGAAACAGACAACAGAGCAGTGCTTGTGTGAACTCGTGAAATAAAAGCATGGAAGAAGGCTGAAATGCGAGGCATCAGGTTTTATTTATATACGCCGTAAATAATTAAAGAGCCGTCCATGGATGTTAAACTCGGTGACCATGATCTGGTATGATTGCTGTAGAAACGAAAAGCTGGTCGGTAATTGAAAGATCTGACTCATGCTTTGTTGATTTAAATTCATAGTTAAGCAAAATATATCCTTATGCCTCAAGTTAAACAAAAGCAGCATTTACTCTTCGATAAAATCACACATTGAGCTAACAGGAACACGTGTTAGATATATTAGAAGGTCTGCTAGTTTTTATTAATACTTTTCTACTGTGCTGCTTGTATAATGATACAGTTTCAGATGTTAGAATTACACTTGAATTAATTAAAATAGGTTAATCATGACTTGATGTGATTGATGTAGCTTAAGTATTTTAATATTATTCCCTATTTTCTCCCACTTATCTGTTCTTCTGTAAATAAACAGCCAAAAGGACAAAAATACTTAGAATTTCAAGTTTTAGTCTGTTTGGATTATCGTAAGTGACTGAATTGCTATAACGGTCTGTATAATTTTAATTTTAATTTTTTTTTTTGAAAGAGTCTCTTATGCTCACTAAGGGTGCATTTTTTTTATCAAATAGGCAGTAAAATTGTGAAATATTATTACAATTTAAAATACCCATTTTCTATTGTAATATATTTTAAAATGTCATTTATTTCTGTGATCAAAGCTGAATTTTCAGCATCATTACTCCAGTCTTCAGTGTCACGTGATCTTTCAGAATTCATTCTAATATTCTGATTTGCTGCGCAATAAACATTTCTGATTATTTATCAATGTTGAAAACCTTTGAGCTTCTTCATATTTTTGTGGAAACAGATTTTTTTCCCAAGATTCTTTGAGTAACAAAAAGTCAAAATGATGCATTTATTTGAAATAGAAATACTTTATAACATTATAAATTACTTCACTGTCACTTTTGATCAATTTAATGCATCCTTGCTAATTTGCTTTAAAAAATATTACTAACCCCAAACTTTTGTATTATCAGAATTCAGTGCTTTTTTCTTCCTCTTTTTCAGTTGCTCTTTTCTTCTTCTGGTTTCATATCCTGTTTTATGTTTTCAGTTTAGCACATTAGCACTTTTTCTGTTTCATTTCCCCTCTTTTTTCTGTAGCTATATACAGTGCCTTGTGGAAGTATTCAAACCCCTTCATTTTTTTCACGTTTTGTTATGTTGCAGCCTTGTGATAAACTGCATTAAATTACTTTTTTTTCTCCACATCAATCTACACTACATACATCATAATGGCAAAGCAAAAACAGAACTGTCACAACTTTGTAAATTTATAAAAAAATAAAAAATCTGAAATAAGTACATTGCATAAGTATTCAAACCCTTAACTCAGTACTTAGCCAAAACACCTTTACAGTCTTTTTGTGTGTGATGCGACAAGCTTTGCTCATCATCATGTGGCAATTATCTGCCATTCTTCTCCTCACCTGTTCACCTCTCAAGCTCTGTCGGGTTGGATGGGGGCAGATGCACATTTTCAGGTTTCTCCAGAAATATTTGATTGGGTTCAGTCCCAGACTGTACAAGCCACTAAGGACATTCACAGAGTTGTCTATGCTTCACTCTTGCTGTGTTTAGGGTCATTGTCCTGTTGGAAGGTGAGAACCTTCTGCCCAGTCTGAGGTTCTGAATGCTCCTGGACTGGGTTTTCATTAAAGGCTATCTCTATATTTTGGTTCATTGAGCTTGTCTTCTACTCTGATGAGTCCTCACCTGCCGCTGAAACAGCCCCACAGCATGAGCTGCTACCATAACACTTACTTTTGGGATGATACTCTGCAGGTGATGAGCAGAGCCTGGGTTTCCTTCCTAAACATGATGCTTTAGAATCAGAGGTTCATCAAACCAGAAATTGTTTCCTCAGAGTCTGGAGGGTCCTTTATAGGTGCTTTTGCAAATTCCAAGTGGTTTTTGTGTGTCTTCACTGAGGAGAAGATTATCTGGCCACACTGACATAAAGCCCAGATCGGTGGAGTGTTGCAGTGATGTTTGTCCTTCTGTAGGTTTCTGCCATCTGCATATATGATCATGGAGCTCAACTGAGTGACCATCAGCATCTTGGTCACCAGTCTAGACAAGGCCCTTCTCCATCAATTGCTCAGTTTGGCCAGGAAGCCAGCTCTAGGAAGAGTCCTAGTTGTTTCAAACATCTTCCATTATGGATAATGAAGGCTACATGATTCTGTGAACATTCAGTGCAGCAGATTTTTTTCTGAACTCTTCCCCAGATGTGTGGCTTGACGCAAACCTGTTTCTGAGCTCTAGAGGCTGTTCTTTTGACCTCAGGGCTTGGTTTTTGCTCTGATATGCATTTTCAGCTGTTAGACCTTTTATTAAGATGTGTGTGCCATTACAAATCATACCCATTCTTGAATTTGCCCCAGGTTAACTTCACTCAAAGTGTAGTAACATCTACAAGCAATATGAATGCTCCTGAGCTAAATTTCAACTGTCCCAGATAAGGGTTTGAATACTTATGCAATGGAATCATTTAAGTTTTTTATGTTTAATAAATTTACAAAGATGTTAAAAACCTGTTATTTGCTTTGACATTATGGTGTATGGAGTGTAGATTGTTGTGGAAAAAAAGTAATTTAAAGCGGTTTAACATAAGGCTGCAACATAACAAAACATGAAAAAAATGAAGGGGTTTGAATACTTCTGCAAGGCACTGTATATATATATATATATATATATATATATATATATATAATAGTTTCTCTGTCTCTCTCTCCAGACACTCTTTGCAGTAATTTCTGTTAAACTTGAGAAAGAGCTGAGCTCTCAGATGCAGAGGTGAGGAAGGAGTTAAGCTGGCTGTAAGACGATACACATCCCTCATTTAGCAACTTTGACCTCTCACTCAATTCATATTTGTTGTAATCCCTTACATTTCTCAGTCTCTGGTTATGAAGGCTTAGATTTCTGTTTTAAACACAAGCGTCTGTTTGCCACTGACGGACACAGGTATGAAACTTCAAATACCCCGATTGGAGTTGCTGTAACATTTGTGAATGAATTATTATCTTCTATTTTTTAAGGGTTCAAATTTTAATTTAAACTGTTTTAAATTTAAATTAGTAGCAAAAATTGGAACACCTGTTAAATTAAAAAAACATATTTATAACATTTAGGATAATTCTTCTTCTCTCAGTCACATAAGATATTTAATTTAAATTTTTGTAATTGCCACAGCATTTTTAAAAATTATTTTACATTTTGATTTTTGTTACTTTGTATTTTTAGGATTATGTTTCTTCTCTCAACCACACAAAATATTTAAATTGACTTTTTATGACTACCAAGGCATAGTTTCTTTTCTTTTTTTGTACTTTTTTATTATTGTGCATTTAAATGTTTGCTGCTTTGTTTTTATTTAGGGTTATTATTCCTCTATCAAATATACAAAATATTTAAATTCACTTTTTATGATTACCAGAGCATTAGATTTTTTTCTTTTCTTTTTTTTAGATTCACTGATTCACTAGATTCACTTTTTTTTAGATTCAGTTGAATTCACAACATTTTTGCTACTTCAAATTTTTTAGGACTATTTTTTTCTTTTTTCAACAACACAAAATATTTAAATAAACTTTTTATGATTACCAAAGCATATTAGAATTATATTCTTTTCTTTCTTTTTTAACATTAAATATTTTGCTAATTTGTGTTGTTTATTTTTAGGATTACTATTTTTCTCTAAACCACACAAATTATTTAAATGAACTTTTTATGCTTTTCAATCTATTGATAATTCTTAGAAAGTTTATATCTTACTAATAATTCTTGCATTTCAGAATAGAATTGTCTTGGTTTCCAAGGAATGAAATATGTAATTCCATTCCTTCTGGGATTTTCCATTATTATTCCATTTTATATATTTTCCTGCATTCTTTTATTTTCCATTTGACCCTTTCCTGACCAGAGGCTTTCTGCTTTCTTAGTCCTGTATTTTAAAAGCATTATTTCTAGTCCGTTATCTCTAATATCTCAAACACAGGTTAATGTGCAGCACACGTTTCCAAAAAGAGGAAGGCTCTCCGCTGGCAGCCAATGGCGCAGTAGCGCGCTCTTTTGTTTGGAGTATAATGGGCTGCTATTTGTGCTCACAGGTAGCTCAGAATGATAGTTTGCCCTTAAGGAAGGAAACGCTTTTCTACACAGCTGCGCAGAAACTGTACGGCCATGGAGTCTCGCTTCCACTGCAGTCTGTAGCGCTGAATGAAAATGTGAGACGCACACACACACAATCGCAGAGTCTGAGATGTGTTCACAGCTGCAGAAATAGACACAGCACCAGTGCATCACGTGACACTTCTGTCTATCCGAGAGGATATTTATGATGTGAATGCGTTTCTTTTCGGGTTTTATTGCTGAAGTATTTTGGTATTAATAAATACCCTGTGCATGCAAGAGATAAGACCTCTTGCTGGAAGGAAAAAGATCCTTTTATTGCTGTCCTTCTCTCTCTCTGTCTGCCCATTCATGCTATATTTCTTTCTGCATCAGTGGATCTGATGTTTTGACCTTTGAAGGAGGGAGAGAGCAAGAGGAAGACATGGGCCGGCATGTGTTTTTGATGAATGTCTCAATAGAATGGTTGAAATTGTTGGCGCACAGATCAGATGTGTTTGGAGAGGGACGCGTGCGGGACAGTGTGTGTGTGTGTGTGTGTGTGTGTGTGTGTGTCACTGCAAAGGGGAGGCGACTGCAGCACTCTGCATCGCTGCACTTCCCCTCATGGCCCGATGGGGCTCCACTGCACCAGACAGAGATATGAGGTTTTTTACAGATCCAGAACTATTGGGATGGGATACACATCATGCAAACTTATATTCACATTCCCTTTATCTCTTTTTCTATTCTTTCTTTTTTATGACCTCTGCTTTTCATCTTTTATGTACCCTTTTAACAAAGGAAAACATCTTAAACTAGCCTATAACTGGTTTGTTGGTCTCCCAGCTTGGCTTGGTTCATCTTTTGGATGTTTTTATTAAGGTTTTGGACACTTTTTAGCTGGTCAGGTTTGAGAGACCTACTCAAACCAGCTGTTTTAAAGGGATAGTTTTGCTCAAAAATTAATTTTTTAATAATTTACTCACCCTCATGTCATTCTAAACCTGCATGCTTTTCTGTCTTCTGTGGAATTTTAAAGATGTTGGTAATCAAACAGTTTTGATTTGATTTGTTTCAGTTGTTTTTCACTGTATGGACAAAAAACAATGGAAGCCAATTGAAACTGTAACATTTTTCAAAATATGAAATTCTTCTTTTATGAAATTCATACAGGTTTGTAACAACATGTATTTTCATTTGTTGAATTCTGCCTTTTTTGTGATTTTTCTTTTTCCTTTTCTTTTAAAGATTGATTTTCATTTCTTAGATTTTTTCTTTCTTTCATTTTTCTATTTTAAATTAAATAATAATAGAATAATAATAATTCTGACTTTACAATTTGATTGGATGACCTGTATTCTAATTAACTGTATTACTTAAAATATAAAAACTGTAACTGTAAAAAATATTTATTTTAGCTACTTGCCAAGGAAACATTTCTAATTTCACTTCAGTTTAAGTTGAAGTATTAAAAGAACTAAAACTAAAGCATCTAAAACTAAAAACTAAAACATAATAAAACCTACATATCCATTATTATGAAACCATATAGAATGAAACCAACATAATGAAATCATACAGACATATTAAAAAAATAATAAAATAAAAAAATAATTAAAATAAACAATAAAATGACCGAAACTTAATTAGAATCAAAATGAAAACAGAAAGTATTCAAACAAAATCTAATTCAAAAATAGTATATCAGTGATACTAAAATAACACTAATTCTAATTATTTTGACTATTTAATAGTGAAAAATTGTCGTTTTATCATATTACTCTCGCCGCTGCTTTATTCAAGGCTGTGTGTTACAGTGTTTTTACCATAGTTTTAGGGGCCTTTAAACATGAAATTTGTCATTTCTGTGCAGTTTACATCAAATGGAATTGAAAAAATAGTTAAACATACTGTGAAAATACATTTTACATTTACATTCATTTAAACGGCAGACACATTTATCCAAAGCAACCTCACAACATCGCAAGCAATTTATATGAGTCAGCAGTATTTGCAGTACACGATGCAAACAAAGTTTCAAGACTAAGTTAGATAAGTAATCAAGATTTATATATATATATATATATATATATATATGTGTGTGTGTGTGTGTGTGTGTGTGTGTGTACGCCCACACTGCTATTGGTCAGAAACTGATAGCTCCGCCTCAAACTCACTCCATTGGCTGAGTCAGTGTTGCTGTGTGGTGCTGTCTGTAATGCTCAAATAAACAGCAGCGCAAATTCAAATTTTTTTTTAATTAAGGGTAATCAACCTACAGATGATTCCCTAATAGTTGTCTTTGGATATTAGGCTGAACAGAAGGACGTTTTAACATCAAAATCACCTGTGAGGCTTCAGGTGTTAGGTTAAGAACACCTATTTCTCATGATAAAATCAGTGTAACGCATGACTTCTGGCTTGATTTCATCTTCACATCTCCTGCTTTATCCACTTCATTTATTTGTGTTCCTCTTTTCCAGCCCCCCTTCCCATCTCGCGCTCTCTTTCATGAACAGGCTTTCCATTTTTTTTGCCAAGTACAGGAACGTAAGTCACTCACTCTCTCCAGTCTTTTAAATTCTCTCTCTCTCTCTCTCTCGTCCCCTCCCCCTCTCTCTTCTGCTGGTCTCTTCTGATCTGTTCTGCACTCCCTCCCCCTCTTGCTGCAGTGTTACTGCTAATGTATATTAGCCTCACTGCAGTCCTCCACTGCTCACCCCTCTCGTTCTCTCCTTCTTTTACCCTCTCTCTCTCTCCTTCAGCTTCCATTTCCTGTTCAGTGCTAACAGCATTTTTACTTCTCAGTGTGTTGTCTTGTTTTGCGCAGGTTTTGTGTGACATGCGTTCACACGCACGTGCACACACACACGGGTAATTATACCTCGTCTCCCTCACCCTGTGTTTCAGGATTTCTCACGCTGCTCACATGCTTTCTAAACCCTGTTTTTTCTTGCCTTTCTGCTCTTTTTCTGGTCGTCTTTCTCACCTTCTCTTTGTGACCCCCCTCCCCTTTCCAAAAAATAGAAATAAATAAAAAAATAAATGCAGTAAAACATCACCACTGCTACTGAGCTCAGTTCTGGTGCCTGCTTTACACACACACACACACACACACACAGAGAGCACGGTAGAATATTAACCCTCTCAGTTCTTCTGCACTTCTTTTTTTTTAACTTTTGCATTTTTTTATTTAGTCATGCACATTTATATTTCTCAACATTTCATCAATAATTCCTTTATTATTTTTTGAAATGCTCCTAATATTATTCACTAAAACCACCAAATCACACTGAAAAAGTGACATTTTTAGAAACAATTTTCACTCTAAATTACACAAATAATTGCAAAGAATCAGCAAGTGACACATTGAATTAAATCTGAAATTTTAAAGTAGAAAGACTGAAATAGTGTTTTTTTTTTGTATTTCAATAATCTTTGTTGTGTTTGCAACTTAGAAAAATAATTTTTTTACAGTGCTTAATTGATTCTATGAAGTCAGATTCAGATGAAAATCGTATTTTTTATGCATGTTTTGAAAATACTTTACTGCACCCAATCCTTATGTTTTCTCTACCCTAAAATCATTCGATATCATCTTTTCTTTTTGTTTGTTAAGTTTCAGTAACCCTTTCTCCTCTGAGCGCTGCAGTGCTGCTGCTGATATCAGCTCAATTCAAACTTCTGAGTCTGCATTTATTTTTTCTTCAGCAAAAGCTCCTTTTTTCTTCTTTTTTTGCTCGAATATCTTTCCCCTCTACCTTTAAGGCAGCTTTTCTCACTTTTCTTCCATCTGCACATTCACTTATCTCACTTTTTTTTATTGTTCTCTTTCATAATCCTTCTTCTGGTAGTATCACATTATTTCATTAACATGCTCTCTGAGTCACATTTATGCACCTGAACAGCCTTAAACTCACTATTTTTATAGTGCTTTACATGCATTAATCTGAAAGCCCTGTGGCTATGCAACAAAATCAGTTTCATGCAGTTTTATTCTTCGTAGGACAAGTATAATATTTTGACTTCAGACTCTCTTTTGGATACGATGTAGTTATAAGTGTGAACTTTATAACTAGATAGATTTTTAAAGTTTAAAAACAAATTATCTACAAATAAAACAAAGATTTTGGAGTGTTTAACTAGAAAAAGCTTTTTCTACTTTAAGATTTCAAGTTTAATGCCAAGTTTTAAGTTTAATGTCACTTGCCATTTGTTTGTAATTGTGAAATTTACTAGCAATTTCTGAGTGAAAATTACCAAATTACCATTCTACACATTTTTTTTTCAGTGTAGTGTGCATAACTTCATGCAGTGACTATATTAAGCATGATAAACTTACCAAAACAGTATATTCTAAACTAGACTAAAATAGTTTTCCATTGCAGTCTTTGCATACAGTTGCTATAAGAAATAAATAAAGTCTTACCTTTAATATTTCCACCCTCTTTCTTGACTTTCTTTCCATCTTCTTCTTGCTCAAGCTGTCTAAATGCAGTTTTGCAAGAGTTGACTAACTTTCTCCAGACTGCCTAGAAAAAAAAAAGAATAGACAGAATGGAAAGTGACAGGAAATGGAGGAAATGAGTTTCTAGCTGGCAAAAAGTGTTAAAAGAGGCAAAATGGATAAAAAGAGGCAAAAAGAGTGATGGAAGAGGAATAAAGTGCTTGTGAAATGAAATGAAGAGGGAATCAGCTGAAAGGAGCTGATGTACAGTAGTAGAAAAAGAGAAAAGTAAGTGATGCTGGACTCCAGAGTCGTTCTCAGTGAATTGTGATTCCTTAATGCGGAATTGGAGAGTGAGAGATGGGGGGGGGGAGTTGGTGAAGAAGAGGAGGAGAAAAGGTAAGGGGGGGACAAACAGAGACGGGATAGGAACAGAAAGAGAGCAAAATGGAACGAAGCGGCCTAATACTTTAAAAGCAACTAAATCAGAAGCATTTCAACCAAGGCTCTTTACTACAGTCACACACAGAGGAGAGGGAGAGAAGAAATGAGCGGATGCACAAAGTCAGGTTTTTACTGCAGCAAAACTGCACTGTTCTCTCCAAACCTCTCTCGCCCTCTCTCTCTCTCTCTCTCTCTCTCTCTCTCTCTTTTCCCTCCTCCCCCTCCTGCTCGGTGACGCTGGGCTACAGTGCTGTACTGCTGTGTGTGCATAATGAGCACCTTTCTATCTCTCTCTGTCTCTCTTTCTCTCACTCCTGTTCCCCCATGCAATGAAGCTGCAGTGAAGCTCTTTACTTATTAGCTGCTTCATTTAAAGAGACGGAGGGAAAGAGAGACATAGAATTTTAATCAGTCGCAATAGTCTCTCGCCCTCAGTTGCATCTTGCAGTGGCATTGCTTCGTGAGATGCGGCCCAAAGGACATTTGAAAGCAATACGCCTGATTGAGAGATTTGACAGATAATCTGTATTTGACATGCATGGACTATTGATGCTGTTACTTTTAAATGCATCTTAATTTTCATGCATTGCCTTTCAAAATGTTAACCGGTTAAAATGCTGTTTTGTGATCTTTGATGTGTTGGTTGTTTGATTGCCAGTTATATAATACTCACTTGCATTCTGTTCTATTCTATGGTCTAGTAGCTCTACTTATTGTTTTTCTCTTATATTAATAGCCTCTGCTTGCATTATTGTTATTTGCATGAGATAAAAGCATCGTCTAGAAAAATAAATGTAAATCTAATTGTGGATAACTTGTGTTAAGGGACTTTTGATCTTATATGATCCTGTTGTTTACTGTGTCCTCCGTGTTCAAAATGATTTTTAATGCACAACACGGTTCCATAACAGTGATTTGTGATATGCTTTGATCATTTTAGAAATGAGTTGACACAAATTACTCTTGGGAATTCCTGCAGTGTGAGATGCCAACTCTAAAACTATTTTAAACAGTCTTATGTTATGAGTATTATGCATTGTAGCTTGTATATCCTCATATTAATTCAGGGACTACATGAAATAGTAATATTTGAAGGGAAAGGTGATTAAACAGAGGATAGTTACTGTACATGACCTTCGCTATTAAAAAATAAAGCTTCTTTACTGCTTTTTTTACTTCATCCAAGATTCTTTATAGTGAAAGAAGGTTCTTCACATTCTTTTAAGAACTGTTCACTGAAAGGTCCTTTTTGGAAACCTAAAATGGTTCTTCTCTAGCATCACTGCAAAAACCTCTTTTTGGAAGCTTTATCTTTAAGAGTGTATGACATACATGCATTGAAATTCTTGATGCTGATGTCATAAAGGTCCGCGCGCACACGTCATGCGTCAATCACCTGCACACATGCAGCTTTGCAACTTTTGCCAAAAACACACAAGGTCACATGGCAACCTTCATGTCACTGCAGTATTTTTGGCATATCAATAGTGGGACCCCTGTATGATGTGCAAGATCCCCTCCATTTTTACCTTTTACTAAACATCTCTCCTCTCTCTCTCCCCCTCCCTCCCTCCTGTCCCCCCGCAGACCGCTCCTCTCTCCTCCCCTCTCCGTTTTTTCTCCTCCTCTCCCTCCCCTATGCTCAGTTCGGTGTGTGTCTCCTCATTCAAAGGGCGCAAGGGTGGGAACAAGTCGTCCAACAAAGCATGTTACAGCGCCGACATGACTTGCCCGTCGGAAAGCGAGAAAATCGTCATCAACTGCGGCGGCGTGAGGCACGAGACGTACCGGAGCACCCTGAAGACGCTGCCCGGGACGCGTCTGTCGTGGCTCACTGAACCGGACGCCTTTAGCAACTTCGACTACGACCCGAAGTCCGACGAGTTCTTCTTCGACCGGCACCCGTCCGTCTTCTCGTTCATCCTCAACTACTACCGGACGGGCAAGTTGCACTGCCCCAACGACGTGTGCGGCCCGCTGTTCGAGGAAGAGCTCGCCTTCTGGGGCATCGACGAGACCGACGTGGAGGCGTGCTGCTGGATGAACTACCGGCAGCACCGGGACGCGGAGGAGGCGCTGGACAGCTTCGAGACGCCCGAGCCGGAGGTACCGGACGACGACCCGGCGCTCGCGGGGGACGGAGACCTGAAGCGGCTCTGCCTGCAGGAGGACAACAGGAAAGTGGGCTGGTGGCGAGTGTGGCGACCCCGCATCTGGGCGCTCTTCGAGGACCCTTACTCGTCCAAATACGCGCGGGTGAGTGTTCAGCACCTCATTACGCATGGACAGTTCCTCAGTCTAGCGCTCTGTTAACTTTAACCCGTAGTGGTGGGCTGATATGTTGTTGAAACTATTGAGAACGTGATTCGAGACCCTTATTCTTCAAAGTACTGTACGCATCGACTAGTTTGGCTGGTAACAAAAAAGTGCCCAGATGCCTTTGAGTTTGAGCTTACTGATTTAGAAAATCTAGGCACTTTTTCGAATGGACAAATACTTATGTTAACGTACCGAAGCAACAGGCTAACAGGGAACGTTCTCATCAAGGTTCTCTCAAGTAACGAATGTTCGTTCGAAGTTTACAGGTCTTTAGTAACATTCTCAAAACGTTAGCAGTTTTTTTTTTAAAAACGTTACTACTTACGACTGGTTTCAGAACATTAAAAGAGTATTCAAAAGTAACATTCCTGTGTTTGCAAAATGAAAATGGAACGTTAATGCTCGCATAAAAAGATTAAAAAAAAAACGTTTTTAAAAACATGTTAAAAACTGGACAGTTTAAATGTTCTGAGACATGTTTTCTTGGCTTAATGTGAACGTTATCAAACAGAACATACTTTTGTTGGTAGTACAATAGCTGGGTTGGAATCTGAAAGGTTTTGGGTTTAAATCCCAGACTGTGCCCTTGAGTTTGAACGTACTGATTTAGAAAACCTAGACACTTTTTCGTATTGACAAATCCATGTAGCTACTTGTGTTAACCCACTGAACTAACTTACAATATTTCCCAGCTAACAGGGAATGTTCTTATAACGTTCTGGTAAAAATGTTCTTTCAGTAATGTTAACATAACGTTCATTCAAAGTTATCTGGATTTTAATGACATTCTCAAAACATTAGCACAAAAATGTATGCATCATTCAAGAAACATTTTTTCTGAAACATTTTTATTTGGATGTTCATCTAACATTTTTTAAAATGTTACTACTTGTTTCAAAACGTTCAGAGAACATTCAAAAGTAACATTCTGTTTGCACAATGATAAAATGTAACATTTTTTTGCTAACATTCGCTTAAACTTTTTTAAAAAAACATTAAGAAGGAACATTTTGAATGTTCAAAGAATATTCAGAAATAAGGTCTTGTTTGGAAAGGTTGAAACTGAAAGATTATAGGTGCAAACGGCACGAGCATTGATCAGATATCATTTTGTCCTTGAATAAGTCCTCTAACCTCAGGTAATTAGTGTACTGTAAGTTACTTTGGATGAAAGCATCAACTAAATTAGAAATTAGTAAATCTGTGCACTCTTATTCCTTAACCAAGTGGTGCTGAAAACTTTGCTGATTGTATTTAAAGCACAGCTCTTTGGTTTATACCTCAGTTAACTCAATTTGCTGCTAGTTAGTGGGATGGAAGATGAAAGTTAGTTGGTTGAAACCTCAGAAGGGTTGGTCTGTTGTGCATTTAAGATTGTTTTTACCTAATTAGTATGCTCTATTTCTCTGAATATGAGTGTGAGTAACTTAGTAGTTTAACCTACTGTTGGTATATCTGGGTTGGTAATTGAAAGTTTGTAGGCTCAAATGCCATGAACGTTAAACCATCATTGTGCCCTTGAGCAAAGATATGTCATTTAATAAGTGTACAGTAAGTGGCTTTTGATAAAAGTGTCAGACGAATGACTAATGAGTAAGTAATTGGGCGTGCTTGAAGATCTGAGCTAATAATTGAAAAGTTGTGAGATTGTGAGCTGTCCTCGATCAAGACATTTAACCTGAGGTCGCAGGTCAATTTGGATGAGTAATTAGTGCAGTAACGTGTGTTTGCAGTTCATCCTTCATCCTCAGACTGTTGCAGCGAGTGGATAAAGTTGCACGATTGCAGTAGTTGACCCAGTTCAAGCTGGTTAAATGAGCTTTGAAGGATGCAGTTATCAGCCTGTCAAAATGAAATCAGCACTGCCAGTGGATATTCCCCCAGAATCATACATTGCACCACCATCAAACAAACACCAGGCTCATATTTATGCGTGTAATTGCATGTTATCGTGCGCCATTACGCACGAGCCCCCTCTTAGATCCATCTGCACGCTCTTTGTTTCAGCTGTTTTAAAGTGTTGCACCTTACAGTAGCAGCCACAAAACCGTTACTGCATTTATAGCCCATAAACCCGCTGCTCTTATGAATCTTTTATGCTTCCGATGCCCGACGCAGCAAACACAGACGCTTGTTTCTTAATCGCGTCCTTGGTAATTTTCATTTAAATGCATGCTTGTGTGTTTTTTTCAGCTAATAACGGATGCTCACGTTCAGTCTGATGCGAATATAAGTGCTGATACGGGAGCTGCTGCAGAGACAGGGTGCATTTGATTGATATTGCATGAATATGATAGACTACCGCTCATATTTTTGCCCTGAGACATGGTCAAATATTTGAAAACAAATGCCCTGGTGTGTTCATACACTGTGTGGATGTTTCAGATTCTGCTGAGGAAGTGACTTCAGGTTGTGTTAAAGGAATTTTATTTTGTGTATATATAGAAAATCTATGTCCATTTGTCCACGCTGACTCACATACAAGTTGGGTTATCAGCATATTTGCTGATTATTGCATGCTGTAGATTGTCTTTCATGTATTTTAGATGAAATTGAGATGCATGGCTGTCTAATTTAACATGTCATAGAGGAGCTGTCATCTTCCTGTTTGAAACCAGATATAATGACCTTACTATGGGAATTTTTAGGAAAGAGCTTTAAAGCATGTCTGTGTATGCATAAACATAGACGAGACACATGCACAGTGGCTGTCTGCTGTGTGTTTGTGCACTTGCAGATGGATTTAGACATGGCTTATACCTGGGGAATGCATCTCCATTGTCCAAATGTCACTGGCAGGTCAATATTTGCCACAGTTCATTCACCGTGTTGTCAGCTGGGGTTTACTGTATAGTTGTTGCCGTGTACATACAAGAATTAACATGCATGTAGTCGCATACAGTACACACGATCAATTAGTGGTCAAATAGTGAGGGTTTTTTAATGTCCAGTATTGAGAGAGCAGGGTGACTGATGGAGATATACTGTATAGAATGCAGTTGAATTATAAGATGCTTGATTTAAATTACTTATGATGGGCTTTATTCATAAAAATAAGTGCAACAAGTTCTGAGTAAATTATTTCTATATGCATTTATACATACTGTTGTTTTCTTTTATTACTTTTGTTTATCAAGGATGCATTAAATTGATAAAAATTGACAGTAAAGACTTTTATAATGTTACAAAAGATTTCTATTTCAAATAAATGCTGTTCTTTTTAACATTCTATTCATGAAAGAATGCTGAAAAAATGTATCACAGTTTCCACAAAATATGGAGCAGCACAACTGTTTTCAACACTGATAATTATAAGGAATGTTTCAGCATATTAGAATGATTTCTGAAGGATCATGTGACACTGAAGACTGGAGTAACGATGCTAAAAAATTCAGCTTTGATCACAGAAATAAATTACATTTTACAATATATTCAAATAGAAAACACTTATTTTAAATTGTAATAATATTTCACAATATTATTCTTTTTGTGTATTTTTGATCAAATAAATGCAGCCTTGGTGAGCAGAAAATACTTTTTTCAGCAACATAAAAAAAACAAAAAACTTTTATACAATAATGTAAATTGTCCCAGTGCAACAATTTATGTTACAGTTCATGTTTTAGGAATATTTTACAAAATTTATTTTACTCAAAATCCATATAGCCTATTAAAATTTTGGAAATTTCTTTTTGAAAATTTCTTTATTAAACATTTAATTTTATTGACACAGTTGTACTCTTAATGGGCCATCTTTACAAAAACAATGATAAATCATTAAATCATTCAGAAATGTATTTATAAATAAATTGTTCCATTGAATTGAATGCAACAATTCACTCAATATTTACTCAAAGTTCAGAAAACAATCTTAGTGCTAAAATATCCACCAAATTAATCCAGTTTAGTGACAGTAAATAATATTCTGAATTTAAATAAATGCTATTTTACACTTTTTTCAACCTTATTCATGAAAACAAGAAGAACACATTTCTTGGTAAATCACTAATCAATCCATTCCTGCATAAATTATGCTGTTTAAATGTAATTAAATGCACCAATTTACATAACGATTTTGCCTGTGATTTACTCAGAAATTCATTCTGCTCGTGTTTCACAAATAATGCTTATTTATTTGACATATATTTGCAAAATTCTCTAAAGAATATGTAAAAATAAGGATGCTGAGTGCAAACACGGTTTCTCAGAAAGCATTTCAGCAGTGTGACTGTGCTGTGTTTCTCTCCGGTCATGCATTAGGACACGACAGCGCTCTATAACCTACAGTAACACTTCACTGATCTCAAATCTAGCAGGACTAGACAAGACAAAGAGGCATGCTTGTAAAAAAAAAGGACAGACAGAGGAAGCCAGAGGTGAATGGAAGGATATTGCTGGCGTGATTTAAAGCCGCTCGCTGTAGATTCGTGGCGCGGGTGAAGTGTGAAACATTTATGAGCCGAGCGATAATCTGCATGTTATTCACACCAACAGCAGTCCAACACACGTGAAGCTTGAACACACACACAGTTGCACAACACTGCCGCAATACTGCTCTCCGGCAGCCCGAGCTGTGCACTAGAGCAGGAGATGAGCGAGAGAGGGTCAGATGTAAAGAATAGGAGGGGAAAAAACGGAGCTGGAGGAAGCAGAGCTGTGAGCGATTGAAGGAGATGGACATTTGAGAGGGGGAGTGGCTGGAAATGAGAGGATGGGGGTAGAGGAATGCTTTATGGATTCATTTTAACATCTTCAATTATGACTAAAGGCACCGGATGCATTCCTCTCCCTGTTCTGGGTCTTTGTCTCTCTGAAGGCATCCGATCAGCACACACACACGTACAGCTGACTGCACTGTAATACTGTTCAGTGGCGCATGACTCTTCTGAAGATTATTGAGAATGAATCCTCTAATGTATGCATCATTTATGACCACACGGAGATCAATACTAACCTCGTAAACATTTACATTGATGCTTAAGAGTAATTTCAGTTGTTTTCTCTTTATCTGTATCCAGTGTTGGGAAGGTTACTTTGGAAATGTAATATAGGTTACAGATTACGTTACCCTGTTTAAAATGTAATAAGTAGTGTAACTAGTTACTTTATTAATGTAAATGATTACATTTGATTACTTTTTGATTACTTTTCTAAATTTGTAACAAATGTTTTTAACTGTTAAACATTTTAAAGCAGGCAGGGTTAACCTTACAGTAGGACTCAACACTGATTACAGTCAGACCTTCAAAATCCTTCATCTCTTTAACTAAGATTATAATAATTGAATTTTAAAGCACAGCCACCAAAAAATGTGACTTTAGCACTTCTTTTTACTTTGAGATCATTCTGAGGTTATATACAGATTTAAAGTCATAACAAGAAATAGTAAATATCAACCCCCCTTTGTAATCGTTAACATTTTCATAAGTAACTGTAATTTAAATTTAAATGTCTATATTTAATGTTTTGTTTTGATAGATGTCTGACTATTTTGTGACATGAGTTCTGTTGTCATTTTTATTCCTTTTTGGAAGGACTTTGTTTTATTGAAAGCTCTGGAAGCCCATTTCTGTCACAGGATTAAAAAAAAGTAAAAAAATTAAAAAAAAAAAGATAATTGCAGCTTTTTATCTCACAATTCAGACAATTCAGGAAAAAGTCAGAATTTGCCAAATAGAAACACAAAATTACAAATCTCACTTTTTTTCTTGTAATTGCGAGCTTATATCTTTTTCTCAGAATTATGAGTTTATATATCTTTTTTCCCCTCAGAAGTGTGAGGAAAAATTCCAGAATTGTGAGTTAAAAAGTCGCAAATACCTTTTTATTTTTGTATTTCACGGTGGAATGAAAGAACCATAGAAAGAACAGTGCATTAGTTAAATACAGTGGCCCTGAAAAGTTTTTGGAGACTTGAAGGGCTATTTCACAAAAAAAAAATAAAAAATCCATCATTTACTTAACCTTGTGTTATTGCAAACCTGTATGATTTTCTCTCTTAATTCCATTGAACTGAATGCAACAATTCACTCAAAATCTACACACACACACACACACACACACACACGCACACACAAAATTAAATGTACATTAAATGTTTTACACTTTTTGGACTTTATTCACAAATAATGGAGAACAGATTTCTTGGTAAATCCATTCCTACATTAATTGTGCTGTTTACACTGAATTGAATGCATCACTTTACATAATGATTTGCACAATTGATAGATATCTGACTACAGTTTTTATGACATCATTTCTGTGGTCATATTTATTCCTTCTTTGAGAGGGCTTTGTTATTGAAAGCACAGTGGATTGGTTACATACAATGATCCCAAAACTTTTTGGACACTTAAAGCAATAGTTCAATCAAAAAAATGGATTTTTTTCCCCCCATCATTTATTCACCTTCATGTCATTTCAAACTTGTATGACTTCCTTTCTTCTGCAGAACAAATCATATTTTGAAAATTGTCAGTGGAATCCAATGTTATTTGACTTTCATGGTATGGACAAAAACCTCTCTCAGTTTTCATTTTTGGGTGAAATATCACTTTAAGACACAATTACTTGTGTGAATGCCATTGCATTAGATAAAACACCAGTGGATGAAGGAAATTGGCTTTAGTGGATAGAAAAGCTTGTGCAGCAGATGCCATTTGCTCTGTTATTTTATTATCTACTGCACTGACATTCAGGCGTTTTAAGTGTGGCTTAAATGTCCAAATACTTTTTTGTTTCAGCTGTAATTTAGAGAGGGAGAACGACAAGCACACAGCACCGTGAATACAGATCTCAGGCAGTGTGTGTGAAAAAGGTACGAGCAAATCACGTGATGCTTGTGGCTTGATTTCAAATGACATATTGCTTGGGAAGAAGCAGAGATTTGCAAAGTCTTACTGGGCACCTGTTTGTAATCTGTCTTCCATATATATAGGAGGTATTTTTGGCACACTTACCAACACACTGTTTAATGATCTAACATATGATAAATAATTAATTACATATATAGTACATTTTATATAGTATTTATTAGTATTTGGAATGGACTTTTATTTATGTTTTCAGTTTTTATTTTAATTTTAGTTTAAGTTTTTCTTGTGCTTTTTATGTGCTTTTGTCATTTTGTCAGTTTTGGCTTTTTTTAACACATACTGGACATAAGGATACTTATGCACAGCAGGGGTAATGGTTTCTACTCATTTATTCAGAAAATAAGATCTAAAATGCTTTGAAATTTAGCAATAAAAACATCTCTGATATTACCAGTGTTAATTAAATTTCAATCATAATTGCGTTGAATAGAATTAAGCTTGAAATACAAGAACACAAAATAATAATAAGTATACACTGATAAATTAAAAAGTATATATTGATATTTTGAATTGGCTTTTATTTGTATTTTCCGTTTTTATTTGAATTTTGTAGTAATTTAAAAAAATATTTTTTTTAAATGAAGTGTTTAGTTGTTGTTTTTTACATTTTAGTTTTAGTTTTAATCATTTTATTACTTCCACTTCAACTTATTTTAGTTATTTTAATTTTAGTTTAAGTATTTTTGTGTGCTTTTGTCAGTTTTTTTCTTTTTTATATTTAGCTTTATTTATTTTTTATATAGATTTATTTATATAACTTATATAGCTTTATTTAAAAATTAGCTTTATTTATTTTTTATTTCAGTTTTAGTTTTTATTTTAGTTTTAGTACCTCAGCTTTAATGTATTTGTTTTATTTCAAGGCTTTCATTTCCTTTATTTTAAAGTTTTAAGCTTTATAGTAAAAGAAAGAAAAAGACTAATAATAAGAGTTAGAATTCTCATGGTGATTTCATCAGAACCATATTATGACATAACTAGAGATGATTCTAGAAGAACTTTTTTTTTCTGATTATCAGAATCAACCGTCAATCCTTTAGTGTTCTGATTCAGCGTTATAACAAAATGAAACTTTATTTGATAAGATTTGTGTATGTTCAGGCTGTAAAGACAAATAGTTTTTGTTGTGATGTAAATAGACAGCTTGAACTTATTTAAAGAAATATATCTTTTTTTTAACTTGCCACTGCCTAACTTAGCATTATACTGTCTATTTTACTCTGGTTACACCCCTGCATGATGTCTGCAGCTGCATACATGAAGGTCTTAGACATGAAGGTCACGTCTAACAGTAATCTAGAGCAGTCTCACATATATAACTAGTGTTTGGCATGGAGTCTGCCTCCATCAACAGTTCGCTGGGCACACGGTCCTGAAACACCTCCTCCCGCCGGGCCGAGCATATCGACGGGGTGCCTGAGTCCCATGCTTAGCAGTCCTGTTAAACAAACTGCTTTTCATGACATTGGCACTTTAGTCCGGGACACTGTGTTTTGCCTAGAGAATGAAGGGACATCTGAGATCTGCTGACACATGCACAGCTTTAACACAATCACACAAACACTGCCTCTCTGCATTCTTGCATACTTGTGAATACTCAGTATGCATATACTGTACTTATGTAAGGATACTTATGCACAACAGGGATAATGGATTCTGCTGATTTATTCAGAAAATAAATTCTAAAATGCTTTGAAATTTGCTATAAAACCCTTTTTTTTTGCCATTGCCAGTGTTAAGTAAATTGCAATCATAATTGAGTTAAAGATAGATAGATTAGTTGCCAAAACAACATTTCTAATTTTATATATTTTTAAGTTGAAGTATTTAATCTAATATTTATAGTTTATGTTATGGTAGCTTATGATTTGGCTATAAAACATGTTTGACATTACCGGTGTTAATTAAATGTAATCATAATTGAGTTGAATAGAATTAAGCTTTAAGTACATAAACATTAACAGTTTTGAATGTGAGTTATAGATCGATAGATAGTCGTATTCATTTTTTAAAAATATTGTTTTAAATTGTTTTTTTTTAATATTTTTCTGTATAGCTTTATTTATTTATTTCACTTTTAGTTATAGTAATTTTAGTACTTCCACTAAAGACAACCTGTTTATGAGTTAGTTGCACAAACTCATAAACATACATCAGCGCTTCACTTCGCAGAGTTTTGCCGTGTTAAATCTGTCATGGCGACTTCAGTGCCCTACAAAGGCCAAATGCCATAACAGAGAAACACTTAAACAGAGAAAAGTGCCTTCAAAGTTCATTTTGATTGATTTGATGTCAATTTTCACACTCCATTTTCTCTGAATCTCCGTATAGTTCAGCTAAACTCAAGTGTCACAGGACAGATCATAGTCTAAAAGACCCATTTCCAGTCATAACTTGATTTTGATGTAATGCATAGATTTGCAGAACAGTGCGTCTCCCAGAGACAAAGAAATGTCTTTCAGACTTTTAAGCCAATCACAGTTTGACATATGTAATGGACACAAAGCTGGTCGTCTGCAGGGATTTGAGTTGAATCAGCAGACGGAATGCAGAATTGCAAGACAAATTTGAATGTAAGGAAGTAGAATTAAAATAAATTGACTTTAATTTCCAACTAGAAAAGAAAATACATTTTCTAGAGATTTTGAATGTTGGCTTGTTTGAAAAGTTTGAAAAAATGTTTTAAAAGCCTTGCAGTTTTAAGTTTGAAGATTCAATTAAAAAGTAATGTGTTCTTGTTAATTAAACACAAGCAGAACTCATTTCTGAGAAAAAAACGGTTGCATCCTAAACTAAATGGATGCTGAAAATTCAGCTTTGCATTATAGGAATAAATTATTTTAAATAGAAAACTGTTATTTTATTTGTTTTATTACAGTGTTATTACAGTTATTTGTAATAATATTTCACAATATTACTGTTTTAGTGTATTTTTGATCAAATTAATGCAGCATTTTATGTATGAGTAAAATCATGAAATTTGAAATCCTTGAAACTTACATAAATTGTTACTGAAAATTCAACAGGGCAATGTTAAGTCTCTTCTAATCACCAAGACTGCATTTATTTCATTAACAGTAAAAACGGTAATATTATAAAATAAAACTATTTAACTATTTAAAATGTAATTTATTCCTAGCTGCATTTTCAGCATCATTACTCCTCTTCAGTGTCACATGATCCTTCAGAAATCATTCTAATATGCTGATTTGCTGCTCAAGAAACATTTCTTATTATTATGAACGTTGTTATATTTAACTTTTTGTGCATCATAGTGGAGGAACAGTTGACACATTACCTGTCTTGATTTTTTTTCCATTGCAATTCAGTAAAGTCCTCTTCTCCTGTGAATGAGATGATCTGATGGTCGCAGGGATCTCAGTGTTCTCCACTGAGGTCCAGAGGAGCTTCACCTGTAGCAGCTCACAGCATCATGAGCTCAGAGACACTGGCGCCCTGATGCATGAATATTTTATTCGCAGTCTTGACATGGCTTGAAAGGATGAGCAGATGAACAGCTCTTATGTGATGGCCTTGGAGTTGGCGTCTCCCAGGGGCCCTGCATTCGGGCTCCTGGTTGCTTAATTGACAAAGACAAGTATACTGTCATTTCCCTCAGCCGATTTACACAGCTGTCCCACCTCATTCCTCCTGATGTCCTCGAAGGGCACCTCCATAACGAGTCCTGGTCTGCGGGTGCATAACTTCTCCTTTTATATGTCTCCATATGTGTCTTCACGTACACTGCTGGTCAAAAGTTTGGAGTAATCACAATTTTTTTACATTTTTCAAAGAAGATGCTCACCAAGGCTGCATTTATTTGATCAAAAATACAGTAAAAATATGAAATATCTGTGTTCTATTTAAATATATTTAAAAATGTAATTTATTCCTGTGATGCAAAGCTGAATTTTCAGCACCATTACGCCACATGATCCTTCAGAAATCATTCTAATATGCTACTCAAGAAACAATCATGTGACACTGAAGACTGGAGTAATGATGCTGAAAATTCAGCTTTGCATCACAGGAATAAATTACATTTTAAATTATTTTCAAATAGAAATTAGATATTTTAAATTGCAATAATATTTTTGCAATATTACTGTTTTTACTGTATTTTTGAGGAAATAACTGCAGCCTTGGTGAGCAGAAGAGTCTTCTTTCAAAAACATTAAAAAGCTTAATTATTCCAGACTTTTGACTGATGGTGTATTGGAGAATCGCTCACATGCACTAGACTGTGATTGGCGCCAGGGCTTCGAAAGATTCAACAGAAAGCGTTTCGGTTTTCCCTGACACAGGTGTGTGTGTGTCAATGAGTCGATCTCTTCAGTTTCATGTCTGTTCCACAGGGAGCCTGAGCTCGGACCTGCTGGGTAATTTCATCTCAGTGATAATTGGAACTTCCTGTGGCGATGAGATCATATCCTGCTGAGCCACATCAGAGCAGCAGCATCACAACCTGGTGTCTGACTCAAACACTCACATACAGATGCTTCATCTCTATATGTGAAGACGTTCCGTTGTTAATGCGATGGGGAATATTGGGAATGTCTAACAGGATTTCCTGTCTTTCAGCTGAGGCTCTGTGGATTGGACGCAGGAGGTTTGTCCTTGGCGTCTTTGTTTCCGATAAACAGATAAACATAGTCAAGCTATAAAATGATGGCCATGATTAAATGTTCATTAACGCTTGTCTAATTATTGACAGCAGTAATTCCATCCATCTCTGAAGAGCCGTTTTATTCTCAGCCTTATTAGTTGGCCATAAATATTTTATCCTAATAATCCTGAATGTTTTTGTAAATGTACCACAGTAATTACATGGTACTTTTCAAAAAATATATATATTTATGCATTAAATTATCAAAAGGTGACAAAGTATATATAAAATTTATAATCTTGCAAAAGATTTCTATTTTTAGATAAATTCTTTTGATCTTTCTGTTCATCAAAAAGTCAGTTTTCCACATTAATAATAATAAGAAATGTTTTTTGAGCAGCAAATCAGCATATTAGAATGATTTCTGAAGGATCATGTGACACTGAAGACTGTTGTAACACTGAGTAATGATGCTGAAAATTCAGCTTTGATCACAGGAATAAATTATATTTTACAATATATTCAAATGGAAAACAGTTATTTTAAATTCAAATAGTATTTCACTGTTTTTACTGTATTTTTTAACAAATAAACCCAGCTTTGATGAGCATAAGAGGCTTCTGAACTGTAGTGTACATGTCCAAAAAAACAAACAAACGTACTACAGTACTTTTTGGTGCTTTTTTGTCTGGTTTTGCATTGTCCTTTACAGGCCAAAAAAGTTTCTGTTAGAGTCTCAGTGGTTGATAAAATATATACTGTCTGTTTGATAGTCACTAGTTTAGTAACCCAGATCTTTAGTTTTGACATCATTTGTCTTCTCTTTGCCCTCTTGTCATTTTTTGGTTTGCTTATTTATTTATTTTTATATATTTTTGTTGACTCAGGAGAACTGTCCAAAAGTGTCTGTGTCTGGGAGACAGGACAAGGGCAACAACACACACACACACACACACACACACACACACACACTTGTTCTTTTACTGAACCTCCAAATGTAATTTAGGCTTGACCTTGGACAGGTGGACAAGCTGTATATATATATATATATATATATATGCGTGCACACATTCAGATGTGCCTGTTATATTGAGCTTCATATGTGCGTTCGTATGTTCCCAATGGTCCTGCAGATCATAGCAACTCTCTTTAGCAAAGGACAGTGTGTGTGTGTGTGTGCGCGCAAAACCATCTGCTCCTTCAGGATAAATGCAATAGAGTCCAGCATAGCCAATGCTGAATTCATCACTTTGACTTTCTGCTCAGTGCATGAATACATGTACAGGTGTGTGCAATACATGTTTTTATGGCAAGTTTATGGAAGTTTACCACTGTGTTTACCACTTTGGCATTTCTCTTAAATTCAAAAGCTTCAAAAATAGTAAGTGGCACAACTGTTTTCAACATCGATAATCCGAAATGTTTCTTGAGCAGCACATGGGCATATTAGAATGATTTCTGAAGGATCATGTGACACTTAAGACTGGAGTAATGATGCTGAAAATTCAACTTTGCATCACAGGAATAAATTACATTTTAAAATATAATTACATAGAAAACTGTTATTTAAAATTATAATAATATTAATGTATTTTTAAACAAATATACTGTTTGTACTGTATTTCTTCTCAGTGCATAGCACACACATGTAATGCACATTTTAATGGCAAGTTAGTTTCTGTGTCATCATGCACTTGCATACGCCGTGACTTTGTCGTTTCTCTTACAAAGCAATATTTAGTCACAAAAGCTCTCAGTTAGATTAAGGACAAAGATAGAGCAAGATGAGAACAGAGAGGAGAGAAAGAGAGCGATAGAGAGAGACGGCGAGTAAAAGAGGTGAATGAATGAGACGGGAGCAGTGAAAAAGGGGGTGGGCGCTGTGTCGCAAGGACAAACATACATGGCAACACTGCAGTGTTCTAGAGAGAATACAAAACAGGCAGAATGCTTAGACGGCCCTGCACGCAACACCTGCGAGCGTGCATGCCTTTGTGCATCATGTTTTACACAGAATGTGTTAACTAATGAAACACTGTCAGAAAAGCTGATGCACTACACAACAAAGTGCATTTGTTTGCATGCAATAGTGCAAATAAATGTGAAGGAGCTTCTAATGCATCAACGCACGTGTGAACCGGTGTTGCACGCTGCTGTCAGTCATTATAGATGTGCCACCGGCATGCATGCTGTCTCACACACACACACACACACACACACACACACACACACTGTCCCCCTATGACCTTCAGTATCCCGCAGTGTCCTGTGTTACACTGAATGACCGATCACTCTCTCTCTCCATCTCTCTCAGGTGTCTCTCCTGATGTTTTGGGTTGTTCCCATGTGACAGGCAGCTTGATATATTTCCTCCTTTGCTGATGCATGAGTGTGTGTGTGCACTTTTACGGTATCTATTCGGTGTCTATATGCATCTGTAGAAATGTATAAATCTTATTTATGCATTTAAATTTCAGATTGTGCCAATTATTATTCAGTCGGAGTGGTTAATTAAGCAAATAAACAGTTACAGTGTTACAACTGTTACAGTGGTTTTTGTTGATTTTTAGTTAGTATTTGTTTTTAGACATGGCATGACGTGGTAAAGTATGGTAAATCACTGTAAAACAAATCCTTGAGTGGCTTTTACTGGTGCAAAACCAATATGATAAAAGACATTGATGCTCAATAAATAGTACGTTTTATTATTGATAATAATTGGATTCAAAATTATAAATTATATTTAAAAAAAAATAATTGATTTGAAAATGAGATTAAATAAGCATATTAAGCATATAAAATTAATGGATGTTAATATTAAAAATTGACAAAAATATAGTGTTTTTACAGTTGACAATTTTAGTAACGTTAGCATTATTTTAGATTGTACATTATTCAGCATTTTACATCTCTGAATGTGACTCATCCAAGCATAATTTAAAGTCTGAACTATGCGTTTGATAATTTAACTTTTCCTATTGCCTATTGTTGGCTTTTATAAACCCATACAACAGCAATATGATAAAAGACAACTGATGTTCAATAAATAGTACATTTTATTATTAATAGAAATTGGATTTAAAAAATTCTAAATTATATAAAAAAAGGATTTTAAAAAACCTAAAGAATGTTAAAAAAATCATATTTATATTAAAAATGAAACATTAAGCATATAAAAATTAATTCATATTTAAAAAGGCCAAAAATATAGTGTTTTTACAGTTGACAATTGTAGCAACTTGAGCATTCATTTTACATCTTTCATTATGACTAATTATATTTGAAAAATAATAAATGGATTTTAAAAACCCTAAAGAACATAAAATTTTTTATTCAGTATTAAAAAAAAAAAAAAAAAAAGTCAGAACATATAGTGGTTTTACAGTTGCCAAACAATGTAACAGCTTTAGCATTCATTTAAATTGTAAACCTAAACTGTTATTGTCAAATTAAACCATTGTTTATCAGCATTTAATGTTGTTGATATGGCTCATTCAATTATAATTAAAGTGTGAACTATTGAAATAATGTTCTGTAATTGAACTCTTCCTATCATCAGATGTGATCTTCTTTTGTCCTCTCTTGTCTTTACATTGCATCCATTTAAGCATCCTAATGTTTTCAGGCTGCCTCACCTCAATTAGTGGTCAGATGTACTGAACTCAAGCTGACGTCACACTAATACTTTGCACTGGACAGGAAAGGGCTGTTTAATATGCGTGAGAAGGTTGTACTTTTGTTGGCAGGAATGATCTGACCTAGAAGTCTTGAGGGGGCATGTTTGGATAATAATCCCTGCAGGTTCTGATGTACTGTTACACTGTGCTCATGTTCAGCATGGAGTTGCGTGCTGCTTACTGCACAGTACATGAAACAATATTCAGTGCTAATTTATGTGCATATTTATTTCATTTAGTAAGTGGCATCCCGTTTTCAAGTGCATTTTCCAATTGTGTTCATTTTGAAACTTGATGAGATAGTTCACCTAAAAATGAATATGCAGAACTCTACGACTTTCGGTGCAATATAAAAGAAGATATTCTGCGTGTTTGATTTTTACAATGAAAGTTAATTGGGTCCAATGTTATTTGGTTTCGCAGTGTTTTTCAAAATATCTTCTTTCTACAGAAGAAAGCTTTAGAATGACATGAAGGTGAGGAAATGATGACGGGAGTTTCTTTTTTGGGGGAACTATTCCTTTAATTTGGCAGTGTGATGAAATAATGAGTCAAGAGATGTTAAAAATCATGGCTGATACATTAACTCCAGTTCATTCATCACACTGGAAATTGAGTGGTAGAATGCTTTGCATTGTGGGATATAGTACTGTGCATAGTCTGCTCACATTTTAGCTAATGTAGTGCAAAACTGTGTCTGTTGCTCCCTTAAAGTTGGGTTTGTAAATTAATAAAAAGCTAAAAATTAATGAAATAATAAAAATGTAAAATGTAAATATTTATTTTACATTAAAATAATCTAAATGAAATACTTACTAAAAGGTATGTCATGTCATTAACTTTTCTTACTATCTAACTTTTTTTTTTTTGAAAATGCTGATGTAAACTACCATTCAAAAGTTTGGGGCCAATAAGTTTTTTTTTTTAAAGAAATTAATTCTTTTATTCGGCAAGGATGCATTAAATTGAAATGTGGCAGTAAATTGTCAGTAAAGAAATGTATAATGTTGCAAATTCTATTTCAAATAAATACTGTTCTTTTGATTTTTTTTGTTCATCAAAGAATCCTGAAACAAAATATATCATGGTTTCCACAAAAAATACTGTTTTCAGCATTGATAATAATAATAAATGTTTCTTGAGCAGCAAATCATTATATTAGAATGATATCTGAAGGATAATGTGACATAATGTGGAGTAATGATGCTGAAAATTCAGCTTTGCAGCACAGGAATAAATTACATTTTAACATATTCAAATAAAAATCAGATATTTTAAATTGTAATAATATTTCACAATTGTACTGTTTTTGCTGTATTTTTGATCAAATAAATGCAGCCTTGGCGAGCATAAGAGACTTCTTTCAAAAACATTAAAATATTTGCCGACCCCAAGCTTCTGTACTGTATGTCTTAAAAAAACTTGGTATATAGTGCGCATGTTGTATGAACTACTTTTATGGTCCTCTTCTGTCTTTTTTGGAGCTTGACACTCAGATTTATTCATTCATTCATTCATTTTGTGAGTATTTTGGATATCCTGCTAAATATCTCAACTGCAGTATGAGTGTTGAATGACATTAGTTTGAGTCGACGGTGACAGAATTGTTATTTTAGGCTGAACTATCCCTTTAACATCCATTTGACGCTTTCTGGTGGAGATTAACAGAGCCGGCCAATGAAAGAAAGAAAGTAGGAAAGATTAGGGGGAAAAAGCAGGCTGGAAACAGGAAAGAACGTTGACGAGTGACTTTCACACTTGCTGCGAGCTGCTGCGTTTATTTAAACGCTTGTGCCCACTCTGCTTCTGTGTGTGAAAGCGTGTGCACACGAGTGTTAACGTGACTCTAATGACGTGTGTTTACCGCAGCACAGCTTCATCACTGTCTCCATGACAACCGCTGTGCTCGCTTCCCCTTTCTGCAGCAAAGACAGAGCGATAGCGAGCAGCGCTCCAGTGCAGACGCCTGCAGCAAATACCCACCGTAATGTGCTAATACCATGTTTTTGACAGTGTAACATAGTAATGCCATGGTGTCATTTTAATATGGTGTCAAGGAAATGCCACATTTTTTGACTTTGTACTATGGTAATACTATATCTTAGGACGTCATAGTATGGTAATAGTGTTTTTTAATGATGCCATGGTAAAGGCACATTTTTTTGGACATTGTACTGTGGTAATCCTATGTTTTTGGACATTGTAGTCCAATACTGTTTTTTAAATATGATGCCATGGTAATACCATATTTTTAGACATTGCATTATGGTAATACAATGTTTTAGGTTGTCAAAGTATGGTAATACCATGTTTTTTTTCAATATGGTGCTATGGTAATACCATATTTTTGGACATTATAGTATGGTGATACTATGTTTTAGGACATCATAGTATGGTAATACTATGTTTTTTTCAGTATGGTGCCATGGTAAAACCACATTTTTGGACAATCTACTATGGTAATACTTTGTTTTAGGACATCATAGTATGGTAATACTGTGTTTTTTACAAAGTATTTTAACATGGTACTATGCTAATACTGTTTTAAGACGTCATAGTATGGTAATACTATGTTTTTTCAGTATGGTACCATGGTTTTAACCATATTTAAACCATATTTTTGAACACTATACTATGGTAATACTAAGTTTTTGGACATTGTAATATGACAGCACTGTTTTTTTACCAAGTATTTTAACACGGTACTATGGTAATACTATGTTTTAGGATGTCATAGTATGGTAATACTATGTTTTTTCAGTATAGTACCATGGTAAAACCACATTTTTGGACACTGTACTATGGTAATACTAAGTTTTTGGACATTGTAATATGACAGCACTGTTTTTTACTAAGTATTTTAATATGGTGCTATGGTAATATTTTTTTTTAGGATGTCATAGTATGGTAATACTATGTTTTTTCAGTATGGTACCATGGTAAAACCACATTTTTGGACACTGTACTATGGTAATCCTATGTTTTTTTCAGTATGTACCATGGTAAAACCACATTTTTGGACACTGTACTATGGTAATACTATGTTTTTGGACATTGAGGCATGACAGTACTGTGTTTTTTTGAATATGATGCTAAGTATAGGAAAACTATATTTTTGGATTTGGATTTTTTTTTTTAATATTATGATATCATAATACCACCTTTTTGAACATGGTATCATGTTTTTATTCATTACAAAGAATACAGTAAAAAATGCAGAATAAACATATTTATTTCTGTAATCATGGCCAGGTTGTAAATTATATAATGATATTATTGTAGCATGCTTACATTTATCTTCGCATACTGCATATTGTTACATATACTGCTCCTCATTCATGAAACATTCTCTAAGTATTGCATTAAGTGTTGCAGTCAATTCAGTGCAACAGTTTAAGAATGGATTCATGAATTTGCACAGCTTGTGTATAATAAATTAAGTTTTTTTATTTAAAATAGTAAGTAGGCAGTTTATAGTATGCAGGTATTCCATGCATTTCATGCAAATGTGAATAAAATGTTGCAAAGGTCGTAAAGAACTAGAGAGTGTGACTTAAACATGCAACTGGTTTGTTGACTAGTTCCCTCGTTTAAACAGCCAATATGGAGCGTAAGAGAGCACTGCTGTGAGAGATGGAGAGAGAAAGAGATGCATGAGGAGAGAGGGGGACCTGGGCAGAGGAAGCTGGTTACTGCAGCAGTCTGTAACTAGGTCAGGTTGAGACTGAAGACAAACACAGAGCAAGAAAGAGGAGAGAGGCTTATGGGAGGAGGCAGGTACTTTACATTTAAAAAAAAAAGAGTTGTGTGTTCATGTTCACCTGAGATCAGCACCTGTCCTCTTCAGATCTGTCATTCGCTGTGCTCTTTTTTTCTTTGTTTTCCATATTTCTGATTGCATTTCCCTTTTTAAGATGGTTCGGAGTGATTTGTGCTGCAAATGTGAAGAAAGAAATGTGTGCTCAGATATATGTGTTGAAAATTGCTTTAATACACTGAAAAAAATGGAATTGGATTTACTTTAAAACAATTTCCACTTTGAAATGGCTAGTAAGTATCACAAATAATTACAAAGAAACAGCAATTGATGCATTGAATTAAATGTGAAGTCTGAAATAGTGTTTCCTTGTAATCATATTCCTGGTTGCATAATTCCAAATATTTCTTGTTTTAAGATGGCTTAGAGTGATTATATATGCTGCAAATGTGAAAAAGACAGAAATGTGCTCACCTATACATTTGAATACCATTTTAATACAAAAAAAAAAAAAACCCTGGTCCAGAATTTACTTTCAAACCTTTTTTTTTAAACTCAGAAATTGCTAAATTTCACAAATAATTACAAAGAAACTGCGATTAACCCACGGAATGAACCCGTTTCATTAAATTTTGAAGTAAATACTAAAATAGTATTTTTACTGGTCGCATAATTCCAAATATTTCCTTTTTTAAGATGTTTCAGGGTGATATGTGCTACAAATTTTTATTCACTCAAAATTTTCATTGAGAAACTGCTAGTAAATTTCACAAACAATTACAAAGAAATGGCAATTAACACAATTTGAACAAAAATGCAGCAAATTGAATAGAAAAGTGAAAAGTCTGAAATAGTATTTTCTTGTAAAACATACGTCAGTACTCTTTAACGTATTTACAACATTTTTACAGTGTATCGCTAAAAAGTATCTTAATGGAAATTTAAAATGCAAAAGTTTGGAAATGCCATTATAGAAACAGGTAGAAAAATATGTTCAACACAACAGAAAGTCTCCACCATGATAGAGAAACAAATGTGCGTGTGTGTTAGAGAGGGAGGGAGAAGGTTCAGTACAAATCCTTGGCAGCCTGTGAAACAAAGCAGTCTTGGATGGAGGGATAAATGGAGCGAGCAGATAGAGGGGTGGAGTGGAGGAGAAGCTTTCAACCCTGTGTGTCCTCACTGCCTGGAACAGCTCATGCACATGAGTGGCTCTGAGTGTGTGTGTGTGTGTGTGTGTGTGTGTGTGTGTGTGTGTGTGAAAGAGAGAGAGAGAGAGATCTCTATATAAATACATGTTTGATCTTTCTCTATTATACTCAGCAGCCGAAGGCTTGTGAATTTGAGAGAGAAATTGCTTGCACAATCAGATGGTTGCATGAGTATAGCATTGCATGTAAAACTAATCACAACAGGGTGGTTTCCTAACGGATGTAAATTTGTGTGTAAAGAGAATTCAGGTGAGAGATCTAATGTAGATCAGTTTTCTGTGTGTATGTGTGTACGTCAGGACCTAGTTTAGGTTTTGGCACACTTTCGAGTGGACCAAATACAGAGGAATGAGTATCTGGGGACCAGAGGAGGGTTTCTCATGTTGAAATGATGAAATTGATAATATTATTATTATTATTATTATTACTACAGTCATTGTCATCTTTATTTTTCCAACTCTTTATAGAAAACAAGCACATTTTTTACACAAATATGAATGTGAATTATAAATTAATTATAATTTCTATTAACTTTATATTATATTATATTATATTATTACATTATATTATAAATATTAATATGGACAGTGTTCTTTTAGTATTATTTATATACTGTTATAGTATTAATTATTATTTTGAATTAGCTTTTTTTTGTATTTTCAGTTTTCATTTTAGTTTTAGTAATTGTGTTGTGTGCTTTTGTCTTTTTTATTAGTTTTGAATTATTTTTTAAAATATTTGTATAACGTTAATATTAACTTTTTGGAAAATAGTTCAAATTAAGTGTAAAATGAATAGATTTTTTTTCAGAGCTGTGATGAGTGTTATTTAGTTATACCATTAATATTGTAATATATTTATTAATATTTTTAATGACCTTTTAAATTTGTATTTTCAGTTTTCAGCACTGACCTGTATACAAAGCTATGATACGGTATGTGTCTGTTTACAGAAACATATTGTTTTACCTGAGCTCAGTGTTGGACAAATAGGTCTTTCGGGTGCATGTGATTTCACAGATATATAAAGCTAGGTATAGTCATCATGGCTATGAAAACTGATTTCGTATATACACAGCGATTAATGTCTAGAGGAAATAAAATGATGTCAAGGACAGAGCCCTTAATAAACGTCACTGAACGGCAAACTCTTAGTTATGCTTTAGTCAATATACAGTACAGTAGAGAGGTAGCATATAACTTCAACTTTTCCAAAGGTGATTTATAAATTTAGCTTCATCATACTGGAGATTGAGGATTGTATTTACTTCCCAGAATGTTTCTTTATTTGTTCCTAGTTTCATTTTAACTTGCTCATTATTTGTAACTACTTGATTATATAGTTGACATCTTAACAAAAAGGCTCAAATCTTTGAGATTACAGTCTTTTGTCGCAAGTTTTCAAAACACAAGCTAGTTTCAAAATTATGTATACAGTATGTAGCATTTGTGTGTGTGTATATACATATACTCCATATATTATATAGTACATTTACATTTTATTTATAGATAAATATTAGCTTGGAATCCAACAGGAAAAAATATTTATGTAGTAAATACTGTATATTAGATTTGTACTTGTATTGTAAAATCTCAAGTATTTTGGTGCAAGTCCAAATTTTGATACGCTACAGATTATTTTTATAGTTTTAAGTTTTAATAATTGTATATATTATGTTTCTTATTTGATGTCTCATTTCAGTTGTTTATGAAACTAGGTCTCTTTTTATTTTATTTTTTTTTGTTTTGTTTTGTTTTGTTTTTTGTTTTTTGCAATTTAAATCCAAGTAACTTTCATTTCATTCATAATGTGTTTTCGTTAATTGGACTAAAACTAAAAATATATTATTTAAGATGAAAGCTTAAACAAAATTTTAAAATAAAAAACCTAATAAAATAGGTTTAAGTTGGTGTGTTAAAAATATAAATCTAAATAGAATTGTTAAAAAAACTATTAAAAATGGCAAAAGCTCATAACAAAATGACCCCCAAAAAATTAAAATTACTAAACTTAAAATAAAAACTATCAAAATATATAAATACAAGCGAATTCAAAATGTTAATAAACATTAATGTTAAAATACCACTGGTGTCTACACTGTAAAAAAAAAAAAATCCGTACAATTTACGGTAAAAAAAACGGCAGCTGTGGTTGCCAGAATTTTACTGTAAAAAATATGGTAGCAACGTTTTAGGTTTTACGCATTTAACTTAAATTTACTATTAAAGACCGTATTTCTTTAACTAATGTAATGTTAATATATCAAAATATTGAAGTTCTGAAATCTGTTTTGTACCTACACTGATAACCATCAAAATCAGGTGATATCATCAAAGTCACATGATGAACCAAAGCTCACCACAAGCAGCTTTTCCACAAGCTGAGAAGGCCAATACTAATATATATAGATGTATTTAGAAGGTGCACAATGTCATTCACACAAACACTAAACGTCATCATGGTGAGACTCATTAAACTGAAATATGCAATAAACATTAATTTAACAACATTAGATGTAACATACAACCCTAATAAACCTAAGCGATAAGAAAAAACTAAGAATAAACATAGTTATTTCAAAGAAAAAAAAACATCAAATTTGAAATGCAATGCAGGGAATTCTGAGAACATCATTTTTACGTTTTTTTTTTTTATTTCATTCTTTTTCACTTCCAAAAACGGTATTTTACCGTAAAATTGTCCGAAATGTCTATTACAGTTTTTCACCGTATATAGTAGGGGAACATACCGTTAATCATTTAACAGGTTTTTACCGTTAAAATCATCGTCATTTTTTATAGTGTACCTAATGCATAAATGTAAATGTTATATAATAATATATAATGCATAATGTGGCTTCCAGCACAATGCATATCTCAAAATGAAGCAAGGTTGTGGGTTTGCGTCCCTCCGGTTTGGCATAGTGGTTAAAGCTTATGGCTGGAAACTTCCGGATGCTGGTTCGGGTCATTAGCTATTAGCATAGTGTCCTTGAGCAAGGCACTTATCTTCAGGTTACTCCACAGGGATTGTGTCTGTAATAAGTGTACCGTAAGTTCCTTTGGATAAAAGCATCTGCTTACCGGAACAATGCATGATTGTTAATTCAATTCAAGTTTATTTGTTTAGTGCTTTCACAATACATATGTATTTCAAAGCAGCTTTACAGCAAAAGTTTGTTTTAGTGTTACAATTAGGAAGTTTTCTGTAGTCAATCAGAGATGAGTCTCAAATTAATGTCCATATGGCAATCATATACAGGTATAATACAATACATGTTATACGGTTAACGTCATGTATATCAGATTAAAAAAATAATTAATAGATATCACCATACATCCCCAGTTGATTCATTGATTTATTTTATTAAGAATTAAAAACATTTTTTTGTTTTCCCAGATTTCTGAAATGTTATGTTTAAATATGCAAACAAGGCATTATGTAATTAAATATGCACTATTTAAAGGAAATAAATCTGAACATTGGATAAAGCCAGGTTCAAAATTCTTGTTTCATGTTAGAGCTTTTACTGAGGGGATTTTGGATATCTCTTAATATCACTCCAAAAATCGGACAGTACTGTCAACAGCCAGAAAAAAATGCACCATATTTTTTAGGAATAAAATGTTTTAAAATATCAGGTGAATGGTAAATGAACAAGAATATAGGAATAAAACTGTCAACTTTGTTGCATGTAAGTGCTTCTGAAGTGGATATGAAAACTCATTTTGAGAGCTTTAAGGATATGTGTTGTAATTGAAATATACAGATGCAAATAAATACAGAAGTGCAATAAAATACACACCTAAAGAATATTTTTGATGTTATCTTTCTACTAGTCTGAAAAAACATATTATAAAAGCTTAACAGCCCAAAATCTCAACTACTGAAATGGAGATAAAAAGTAATTTTGAGAGAACGGCCTTTAGAGATAATTATTGTAACTGAAATCTACAGATGCAAATAGAAAAAGTACAATAAAATAAACACTTTTTTTTCCACTAGTCTGAAACAACACATTATGAAAAGTCAAACAGACCAAACTCTCAAAACAGACCAGTTTTTTCCAGTAGTATCCTGCCTTAAGCAGACTCAAAAAACAACTTGTGCTCGTGATATTTGACAGTTTTGTATGTTGATCCAAAGTCGGCATCGTTTTCAGTTACCCCTGTTGAACTCTCTCTTTCTTTCTCGTTTTTCAGTATGTGGCGTTCGGATCCCTTCTGTTCATCCTCATCTCCATTTCTACCTTCTGTATGGAGACGCACGAAGCTTTCAACACCATCTACAACAAAACGGAGAACGTGACGGACGGGAACGTGACGAGAGAGGAGATCGTGTACGAGGTGGTGACGGACAGCTGGCTGACGTACGTGGAGGGAGTGTGCGTGATCTGGTTCACCATCGAGGTGTTCACGCGCATCATCTTCTGCCCCGACAAGGCCGAGTTCTTCAAGAGCGCGCTGAACATCATCGACTTCGTGGCCGTCCTGCCTTTCTACCTAGAAGTCAGTCTGAGCGGACTCTCCTCCAAAGCGGCGAAAGACGTGTTGGGCTTCCTGCGAGTGGTGCGCTTCGTCCGAATCCTGCGTATCTTCAAGCTGACTCGCCACTTTGTGGGCCTTCGCGTTCTCGGGCACACGCTTCGCGCAAGTACCAACGAGTTCCTCCTGCTCATCATCTTCCTCGCTCTCGGCGTCCTCATCTTCGCCACCATGATCTACTACGCAGAGAGGATAGGAGCCAGTCCGGATGACCCTACAGCGAGCGCGCACACCAACTTCAAGAACATCCCCATTGGTTTCTGGTGGGCTGTGGTGACCATGACCACTTTAGGCTATGGAGATATGTATCCGGAGACGTGGTCGGGCATGCTGGTGGGGGCGCTGTGTGCCCTCGCGGGTGTGCTGACTATTGCCATGCCTGTGCCCGTCATTGTGAACAACTTCGGCATGTATTACTCTCTGGCCATGGCCAAGCAGAAGCTGCCCAAAAAGAAGAACAAACACATCCCACGAGCCCCGCAGCCCGGCTCGCCCAATTACTGCAAGCCGGATGCCCTCGCCATGGCCACAGCCTCGCCCCAGAGGATCCTGGGTAACGTGCTGGGTGGCGTGCTGGGCTCGAGCGGGCTGACGGGGGACTGTCCTTTAGCTCAGGAGGAGATCATAGAGATTAACAGAGGTGAGAGGCTGAAGGGATACACACAGTTTTTCATATGCACCACCAAAAAGTCTTTCACTGACTGGTTTTAAACTCATTAGGGTGGATTCTGTAAAGTTTTTGAAAAAAAGGAACAGGAGCAAGGACAGTTCTGATTCACATTAGCTTGTTGGAGTGGTTAATATGACTAATATATCATAATAGTTATTTTAGTTGAAATACAAATATGGTGTGTGTGTGTGTATGTATATATATATATATATATATATGTCTGTGTGTGTGTGTGTGTGTGTGTGTGTGTGTTTAAACCAACATAATTCAACAAAAATCAGTATTATATACATTATATATCTAATTTTATATATTATATATCAGTAATTTTTTATAATTTTTATAATATAATTTTTTATATTATATAAATCTGCATATGTATAATTTTTATATATATATATATATATATATATATATATATATATGATTTTATTTAAATTTTTGAAGAATTTGGTGAATGATTTATATATTTAAATCTAAAATTTTATTTTTATATTGTATTTTATTTTAGATATTATATATTAGATTCTTATATTTATGTATTTAATAACTTTTTTAATACCTATTAATAGCTTTTTTGAAGATAATTCTTTGAATTCTTGTGAATTTAATACTTTAAAAATGAAACTTAAGTCAATTACAATGATATTTAAAAAAAAAAATACAACAAAATCACATGAGAAGCCAGAGCCATTAAAGACATCTGAAGATAACCATGAGATGTTTCGGAGCTGTGTGGAGAAAATATTTTTGGGTGAGTTGTTAAAACAACGTTAAAAAGGTTTTTAATGTACGCGAGCATATGTGTTTCTCCAGATGCACTTGTCTTCCTGCTAATGTCATGTCTATTATCAATTATTCATTGTTTTTTAAACCTGTAAGTCTCTAATAGTTCTATAGGGTCACTATAAGTTCTTCATACGTTCTAAAAGGTACAGGACAGAAAATGGGCAATGCATTAACTCTGCCTTGTATTTTTTTCTATATCAAAAGATGACCTTGTTGCCATCACATTATTTCCAAATATATTCTGGGGGTTGTAATTTCTTTCTTTAGGACATGATAGTTATTTTCTCTTTTAGGAAGAGCAGCTACCAGCTACTGTTCTCAAACTTATGATTAACAAGCACAATTATTATTTGTTTATAGTATTATTAATATACTATTATAGTTTTTATTCATATTTTGATTAATCTTATTATTCATGAATTAATATTAGCTTTTATTGTTATATTGTCAGTTTTCTTTTTAATTTAATTTTTAGTAATGTTATGTGCTTTTGTCTTTTTTTTTCTTTTTTTTTAGTTAGAAATTTCAGTTTTTCAACTCAAACATTTCTAATTTTCATGTAGTTTTTCATGTATATTTATATATTTTTATTTCAGCTTTATTTTAATTAACAAAAATGTTTTTAAAGGTAATGATAATGACCCTGGTAAAGAACAGTGATTAAATTCCTTATTCACTGCTACAGAGCTAGGCTTTAAATATCTTTTCAGTGTTGATTTATGAACAAATCATTGTTTTGAGTCGGATCATTGGATCAATGAATCATTTGAATCTTTTCTCAGAACTGGTGTGAATGATTTGTTCACAAATCAAACCGATTCATTTCTCAAATTCAACTCACTCACAAGCAAAGAAAGTCATAAAGGTTTAGAACAACATTACGGTTAGTAAATGATGCCACAGTTTTCATTTTGTGGTGATCTATTGCCTTTAACTTAATGTTAGTATTTTCACATGAAATTCTGCTGTAACATTTCCCCTGATTACAGCCACTTCCTGTTGAATATCCTGTGTCTTTCTTTCCATCTCTCTCTTTCTCTCTATTCATGTCTCTCCTCAGACTCAAAGCAGAACGGTGACGCCGCCAGCGCCGCTCTAGCAAACGAGGACTGTCCAACAATCGATCAGGTTCTTAGTCCAGACGAGCGCAGCCCAGTGGGCCGAACACAAGAGCGCTACCAGCAGGACAGAGCCTGCTTCCTCCTCAACACACGAGAGTTTCGACCCACTGATGGGAATGTGCGGAAAGGTACGTTTTAGCGCTTCTGCACGTGAGTTACACGCACATACTCACACGGTCATGCAGTGAAGGGAACATCAGTCTCAGCCCAGTCCCAGTGTCTGTGACAGACGTATTAGATCTTACAGATCTATTTACACACACAAGCATCCTTTTGCAGTCTCCCAAAAAACAAGTTTTACATGCCCATCTCACGCCCATCTCTCCAAAAATACAGATTACATAACCACTAAACATCTCGGGTGTTTTCACACTTGGTTGGTTTCAGGGGGCTGAAAGCATTTACAAGACCTCTGGCTTACATGTCAAGTCAAGTCAAGTCAAGTCAAGTCAGTTTTATATATTTATTTATACGCTTTTTACACTACACACATTTACAGAAAATCATGATGTTAATGTTTAGAATATCTTGAGATCTTCATGCTTTATGATCAAATTGTGTGATAATATACTTGATATTTTCCCACAATGAACAATTTAACAAAATGAAGTGAGTTTATGCTTAAAACTATAACAAAATATAGGAAGTAATTCAAAGGGAAAACAAGATTATGACAGACTGACAAGAATTTGTTCTTGTTTTAAGCATAAATTCACTTATACTTACTTTATTTCAGAAAACAAGACAAGTAATAAGCATTTTTCTTGGTTTAGTCATTTTTAGACATCTGTTAATGAACAAAGATTAAAATACAAAGTCAGAAAATCATTTTTGTGTTGCAGTGAATATGAATTAAGTTATGAATTGCTGTTTGCAAATATATAAACTTTTTTAATATAAATACATAAACTTGTTTTAGGAATGTAAATAAGCTTGCGCATTTGTGTATGATATACTGTAAACATTCATTTTGAGACTATTTTAGCTCCATACTTATGGGTATGGGAGGACATGAGCAAATTATGCTATTTTAATGCAGATTTAAATAAATAAATAAACAGTATAAGAAAATAAATAAATACATTTTGTTAAAAAAAATCATTCTAATGCAGAAATTAAAGCTCGATTTGAGGAATCATGTAGGCTATTAATATTTTACAATAATAAATAGATTAGATTTAAATGTAAAATGTGTCATTTCTGAACCAACAACAGCACCAAATGAAAAAAAATATTGACCAGCAAACAGACCACCGGTTGAGCCAACACTAGTCAGTGAGCATTAAAATGGATCAAAATTGAGACCTAAAACAATGTGAATGTAAAGTGAACTGGATTATTTTTTTGGTCCACCTCAAGGAATCTACATTTGGTTATTTAGGATTCAAGTGTGAAAACATCCTTAAAAACACACTGATATCTGGAAAATCTTTCTTTTAACTTTTTTTTTTTCTTTTCCTCTTCTCTTTTTATCTTTTCTTTCTTTCTCTATTCATGTTTGGTGGTTCTCTGCATGTCTATTTTACTCAATTTTGTTTCTTTCCTCACATACACTGACCTCTTTTACCCCTATATTCTTCCATTCTCTCTATTTCTTTTTTGCATTGCATTTTCCTTGATCCTATTCGTCTTCAGTTTCAGTAGCACACCCTCTGTTACACACAACATCCCACAAAACTTTGTGACCCTGTACTGTCACCTCCAACAACCACAAAAATCTCCTCTCCACCCATAAAAGCACACAACAAATGACACAAACAATGTCCGATCCATGCACACGATTTATCCCCAGTTGCCCTTTCATCAACACAACCCGACTCCATTTGGCACGGTTAGCGTCAGGAGATCCGCCAACCATCCTCCCCTTACAGACGAATGGACTTTAATACTTCGGCAAGGATCAAACCATAGTAATCAGAGGTAAACCCCAACCACAGAAATAGAAACATACTAAACATACATGCACATAAAGTCCATTTTAAGACAGAAACCAAACACAAACACAAGCACAATTACACCTGCATGGGTGTGTCGTTGTTGATGGGTGTAATTTTTGGTGTTGATGTTGTGTTGTTCTGTCATTAGTTTCATCGGTTAAAGGAAATGAATCTAATGTTGTATAATGCTGCTGAATATGAGTTTAAGGTTGGGTTTCACACGCTTTCTGACAGATGCATTTGCTCGTGTATGTTTTTGCATCTCTTAAACTGCTGACCGTCCCACTCTGGACAGTCAATGACAAAAATGTCTGTGCACTGGGGAGAATTTATCGCCTAGTTTAACACCAGACATGTAGAAAACTCAGCACAAATACAGTGAGACAGCACAAATCTCACTCTGAAAGTGCATTTGTTTGACACACTGTGTAGAGGATAGGCGACTAAGCGATTTAATGTATTAAATGGAATATTCCAGGTTATTTTCAACTTCTAAATCATCCTTTTGAGGAAATTCAGATCAAGAAGAATCCTCTGCCAAACAGTTGCATGCACATTAAACTGAACAATCATGCAACTGATAATGTATAATATGAAAAATAGATATTATTTAAATTAGCTAAAGGTTACATTTAACAGCTTTATTAAATTAATAGTTCATCAAGTTAATCAAATAGGGCAAAGGTCATCTAAATGCAAAAATAGTGAAAATGAGCACTGATACCAATACATTAAAATATTCCTAATACTGGCCAATAATTATGATAGATTAGGTTGCTAGGTTAGGGTTACCTGCTAGGCTTCTATTGTAATTGAATGACTGAAAAGAGTCAAAGTTATTAGGCTGAAAATAACCTGGAATGTTTAAAGATCCTTTAAAGTGTTGGATAAATGTACCATCTCATAAAGAGAGCAGAAACCCAATCTTTACTTGGACGTATTCAGGTCTGTTACACTAACTTCATACTCTTTAATGAGTATTACATGTATAAGGGACAAAGTTGGACACTGTAGAGTTTGTGTAACAAAGATTGTTTTCAGTGTATGAGATCCACTGCAATTACAAATGGAACAGCAGCTGCTGCAGTGTGTGTGTGTGTGTGTGTTTTCAGTGGGATCTCACATGCTCTGTATTGTCTTTTTCTTCAGGTTGTGTCATATCCCGCGTTTGTATGTTGGCTTCTTCATATATTCTCTCACTGTTCTACTGTCTCCCCCCGTCCTCCTCCTCCTCCTCCTCGCTGTGTGTGCGTGTGCGTGCGTGCGCGCGTGTGTTGTGTTTGTTGTGACGTGACGTTGCTTATTGTGTTTTAAATGTGTTTCCCTTACTCCACCGGTGACCTTTAACCCTGGCGCGATGGAGGACACGCACACATGCACACCAAAGCAACGCTTAAAACTGCACACACATAGAAATCAGACTCAAAAGTTGTTTAGGTGTTCACTGTGCTGAGTTGAGTCACTCCAGGGTTAAAGGTCAGGGGTCGATAGAGGTCAAGGTGAATTCAAATGAGCGCGAGTTCACGGTTCTGTGCTATGCTGTGAAAACAGCATTCACTCCAAAAAACTACTTAGGCCCAGATTTAAGATTTATGTATTTGAATCGCATATAAAATCCATTCAGATTACACAATTTGACATTAATGTGATAGGATTTCTGCACTGAAAAATACTATATAAAATATATATATATTATAATTTTATAATATATAATCGTAATAATATATATATATATATATATATATATATATATATATATATAATATAATATAATATATATATAATAGTAATAAAAATGACAAATGACAAAAACAAGTTAAGTTTAGTTTAACTGTAAATACTAAAATAACTCAAATGAATGAATAAAAAAAATAGACATTAAAAAAACTAAAAATAATAAAAATGACCAAAACACACAACAAAATTACTAAAATTAACTAAAATGAAAGTGAAAACAAAACAGAAAAATAAAATCTAATTAAAAAAATTACAATTCTATAATAGTAAAACAATGACAATTAAATAACACTATTTTGGTTTTATTTAAACAATAATGTTTTTATTAAAAATTCTTAACATCAATTCATTGTTAAAAATTTTAATTATTCTGTTAAAATGTATGAACATGGTTAATATGCTAGCTATAAAACACAATATTAAGTATGTATGAGATATATGAGATTGAATTTATTGATGATAAATATTTAAATCTGGTTATTGTGTATTTAAAACATATTCAGCTTATTAGTACTATTACAGAAATCCTACCAGTTTCATTAATGTATGACCGACAAATATGTGTCACATTAAGTTTATTAGTTTTTTTGTTAATACTGGATGGAAATTTTATATTGCAGTTCAAATACAAAAACCTTAAATGTAGGCCTAAATATTTTGTAAGTGTTTGTTGCTGTAATTCACAACACTTTGAAGCTTTTAGAAAGTGACAGGGAGGGAAACACCAAAGACGGCTGGAGAAAAAGAGTGTATATGTGTGGCACAGTCCTACGAATCTGCTCATACGACCTCAACCTGCTTCAGTTCCTAGCGTAGCCGGAAACTTCTACATGTGTGCGACGGTCTGTGTCTGTGTTAGCTCTTGTTTTTGAGGTGTGTGTCTGTGTGTGTGTGTGTGTGTGTGTGTGCTGTGTAACTGACGTCTGACTGACTGGTTGACAGACAGATACTGGGATATTTGGACAGACTCACAGACAGACTGACGCTGAAAAGGTAAGAACGAACCGTGGTAAAACCCGAGCCCACGTTCCCCCAGCATTTATCCTGGGCTTCAGCAAGGCATCGTCTCCTGGACGGCAGTCGCTCTCTATCACTTTAACATCCAGAGAACCTATAGACACAGAAATAACACTATAACAAACATCCAGTGTCTGCTGAGGATATGTGTATGTGTGAGTTCTGCTATTTGGCCAAAACAGCTTCTTATCTGTCTCTAGCTAAACTACAATCTGGGCTCTGTTACAAATACTAGTGAGCAAACACCTACATATACTGTAGTATAGCGCATATAAAACAGCTACAATAGTTTCACAGTTTCACATTTTTACCTGACATTAGAAATTAAAATGAAACATAATATTCTCTGATTGTAAGGTAATTTATTGAGGAAATAAATATCCCTACATTTTTTAAATGAAGTTATTTTTATGACATTTTTATTATTATTAATATGTATATATTTATTTGAAAAAAAAATTATATATTTCAATTTAGCTTTCATTTATTTTTATTTCAGTTTTAGTTTTAGTAATTTTGGTACTTCACTTAAACTTACTTTATTTCAGCAACATTTCAGTTATTTTTGTTTATTTATATATTTGTTCATTTAAAGCAGAATTTAAATTGAACTTGACAGTCAGCGATCACCATGCATTTTTATTGTATGTAAAAAAATCAACTATATTTCTTGCTCCAAAAAAAAAATGTATACATATTATAATGAATCCAATATTCCTAAATTCTTTGATATAAAAGTAAAATTTAATATGAAGACTTTTTTTCACAAAACTTTTTAAAAATCTTATTGCGCTATATTTAGTTTAATATTTTAATATTGATTTTAATAAATTGGGCAAAAGTGACGCTCATCTTGACAGGCAGCGATCATCATGCATTTTTATTATATGTAAAAAAAAAATATATATATATTTCTTGTTCCGAAAAACATTTACACATATTATAATGAATCAAATGTTCTAAAATCCTTTAATATAAAAGTAAATTTTAATATGAAGACTTTTTTTCACAAAACCTTTTAAAAATCTTATTGCTCTATATTTAATGTTTCAATATTGATTTTAATAAATCAGGCAATTCATTTTAATTACTTTTTTTAATATTTCTTTTTATCTTTCATTTTTTTCAGTTTTAGTAGTTTTAGTGCTTCAGCTTAAACTTACTTTGGTTTAAGATTTAAGTTTTTGATATATATCCATCTTTATTTCAATTAATGAAAACTAATTTTAATAGAGTATTAGTTTTAGTTTTAGTTAACAATAACAATACTGATTTGATCATTTATAAAAGTAATAAAGTTTAATATTTGGGGTTGTTGGTTTGTTTAAAATCACTAACTCTGTGTATAAAATACTTAAGTAAGCACAGAAATGATTGACAAGCAAATAACTATAGTCAAGCATTCTAGTCATGGTGGCTTAATAAGACTATTTTGGCCAAAACATAAGGTGGGATCACATATAACCCTCATGAAATACATTATCACATATCGCATTGTGATTTTCTTCCAAGTCGTCGGTCAGAAAATGGTTTTATCTATTTATGATGCACTTTTAACGCCCATTATTTGAGTGTTATTTGTGCAACTGCTAACGTCAGTCTTCACTGGAAATCAACTGCAAGCATCCGTCGAGTCTCCTATTTGTGTGCCGTGTGAGTAACCATTAACAAAGTTAGTGGCCATGGAGAGCATTTCAGATCAGTCACTTACAGTATGAGGTTCCATTTCAGCTCGGATGCTGCCTTAGAAGCTTGCAGCCTAAGTAGACAGCGAGGCAGCACACTAGGGTTTGGAACAGAGCTGTAGTGCCTCGTTGAACGGACATTAGACTGTTAATTGGGCACGATACAGCGAGCGTACGCTGTGTGTGATGCTCACTGTGCCAACGGGAGTCGATTTAAGATCTAAATATACTCCTGTTTTCACTTGCCATCTGTGAAAACGTTTAGACACACACACACACACACATATTGCTCTGGGTGTTAAAGCGATCTCTTCCTGTGCAATATAATCCCTAAATGCTATTCACTGTTCTTAGAGGAGTGTGTGTGGGAGTATGTGTGTGTGTGTGTGTGTGTGTGTGTGTGTGTGTGTGTGTGTGTGTGTGTGCGCGCCAACCTGCCCTGCTCTAATGCTGTTTGCATGAGGCTATTTGCTCAGAGTCAAAGTCAGTATCAGACTTCTGAAGTCTCTGTGAAGGATCTCTGTAAGCCTTTGTGAGTTCTCTTTCTCTCTGTCTTCTCTGCCTCTCTATCTCCTGTTGTCTTTCTCCATGTCTTCTTGTTTGTCTTGTATGTTTATGGTCTTATGTGTGTGTTCAAACTGGTCAATTGTCGTGTGTGTTCAATTGGTCGAAGTTCATCAGTGCCCCTTTTTCTGGCCCATGCTCACAAGCAAACATCAATAGTTTCACTGTAGAACATCTACATTTCAGTTATTTTTATTTGACACTAGAAAGAAAATAAAACACCTCACGTATTGATTATAAAGGAGTTATATCAAATAAAAGAATCAAATATTCTTAAATCTTTTGTGATAAAACAGTTTTAATATATTTTAATATAAGACTATTTTTAACTTTATTATTTTTAGAAATATTTTAGTATTGTTTTTGTTTTTTTTACTGTTTTATTATTATTATAATTAATATTATTTAGTTATTATTTATTTGTTAAGACTTCATGTTCTATATGTATTTATTTGTAATATTTTATTATTATTTTAATATTTTTTAATATTTTTAATAAACCCAGCAAAAAATAATTGTATGTAAAATGATTACAAAAGTTCATTTAAAAAATGTATAGCCCACATACAATTTATAAATGATGAATTACATATTCCTTAATCTTTTGAAATGAAAAAATTACATTTAATTTTAACATTTTTTTTATTTTAAAAAATTTAATAAATCTTATTATTCTATATTTATTCATTTGTTTTAATATTAATTTTAATAATTTTAGCAAATTGCTATTGAACTTGACAGTCAGAAGTCACCATGCATTTTTATTGTATCAAAAAACATTTTTTTGTAAAAAAAAAAAAAAAAAGTTGCAAAAAAAACATTTATACATAACCCTTTATTGATTTTTCTATATTTTATTATTATTGAAGCACCTTAAATTGTTTTTAGGAAGGTGTAACGCACAGTTGTCTTTTACATAACTATCTCTCAATTTCTTGATATTTCCATTTTATACACACAAATTGTAACCTAATTTGGCATAACAAGGTCAAAGTGAGAATCTGTATGAGGTATGCCTTGAGAGCAGAACATTTTTCAAAACTAAACAGGTGTGCTCTAGTTCCGTCAAGGCAACAGCATGAAGGTCTATATTTAGTCTGTATATAGTGAACCAGTTATGCTTTACAAATAGAGGTGTAAATATTTGCCCTGATGGTTCGATTCAGTTATGATCCTTTCTAAATGACGCAATGCATCATGAAATGTGAATTTTATTCACGATTTGGTTCAATTCAATTGGTACAATTTATTTTTTAATTTCAAAAATATGCTGAAGACCCAAAGTAACTGGAGGGACAGTTGAGCATGTTCATGTCAGAATTAGATTTGCTGGATTTTTATCAATAAAATTCGGCTAATAATCTAATTTTGCATAGTAATTGATAGCAATTATAACAAATTCTAAAATTCTGAAATCAGTACATTAAATTAAAACTTGTCAGATTGATGCACTTAACAAGCCTAATAATAGATAATTCATAAAATACAATGACAGAGGCCTTCTCACTATATCACTCAACTCATTTCATATCACACACACACACACACACACTCCTTCCATGTCTATGTGTGTAGATATTAATGTTGCATGTTTGTGTTTCTACTGCAAATGTGCATTTCTTGTCTGCAAATATCACAACTTGTCATTTAGAAACCCATTTCAACATAAACAACATTACAGGCCACCTATTTATTGTCTAAATACAAGCGTCTCTAGTATTGTGCATGGTGCCGTCTTCTTAAAGGTTAACAAGTGGCACTGTTTAAGTTTAAGAGCTAGTTTGATAACACAGTCCAGTATCAGCGCAGTGGATCTGTTCTCCCGTTACAGCAGATTCCAGCGGTGAGCGGCCCGTCATAGTTGTGGTGTTCAGTGTTCTGGTCACAAGCCGATCGATAGAGCTTAATTGTGGGTAATGTGAGCTCTCTCTATCTCTAACAGTCCAGCGGTCGATATGTCGGCATACTGGCGGAACAGGTCAAGCTGGAATAGCTTTTCATTGCAGGCTGTACATGGGACCTTCATAGCAACATACACTATATTGCCAAAAGTATTGGGTCACCCCCTTCTAATGAACAGGTTTGACTACTTTAGTAATTTCTATGAGTATAAATCTTAATTTTAAAGCATATAATGATATTCTAGGAAATTGTGTGCTTCTAATATTACAGCAACAGTTTGGACAGGACCCTTTTCTATTCTAACATGACAATGCCTCTGTGTATAAGACAAGGTTCAAAAAGAAAATGATTGATTGAGTCAGTGTGGAAGAACTTGACTGGTTCGCATAACCAAGTTCTAATCCCAGTTGAACACTTGGTGTGACTGTAATGCAGACCTTGAGCCAAAATCCCATCACCAAACACCAATGACTTGTACATACACCTATATAGACAAAAGTATTGGGACACCCCCTCTTAGAACAGGGCTGTGAGCTCCCAAATCTGTGGCAACAACGATGGGAACATAATTTATGTATTTAAAAATTGTATTTACCCTGTTGCAACAGTTTTGAAGTGCTCCAAATGACTGAACCCATATGTACAAGTCATTGGTATTTGGTGACGAGTTTTTGGCTCAAGGTCTGCATTTACAGTCACACCAGAGCCAGTGTTCAACTGGGATTAGGACTTGGTTTTATGCAGACCAGTCAAGTTCTTCCACACTGACTGAATCAATCATTTTCTTTTTGAACCTTGTCTTATACACAGAGGCATTGTCATGTTAGAATAGAAAAGGGTCCTGTCCAAACTGTTGCTATAATATTAGAAGCACACAATTTCCAAGAATATCATTATATGCTTTAACATTAAGATTTGTACTCATAGAAATTACTAAAGTAGTCAAACCTGTTCATTAGAAGGGGGCGACCCAATACTTTTGGCAATATAGTGTATATGACATGAACTAAGGCTGGGCATTAACATAAATTTTACGATTCGATTTGACTCAATTTCGATTCACATGTATGCGATTTGATTCAATTTGTTTCAATATCGATTCATTTATATATCAGGTACAGTACGTGTCCATATTTATTTATGGAAAAAAATCTCTCTGCTAATGTTGTAAAATATACATGGAACCCTTTTAATTTGGTACATTACTGTAGTATTAAAGTATTAGTATTTAAGGTTCAAATTAACAACTGACGTGTATACAGTACACATAAGGCAGTCTGTATACTAATAATGTTATAATCATTTTTTAATAATATTATTATGTTTTTACTCCAGTTCAGTGTTAAATACATAGAAGGCAAATCTTGTTTTTTGACGGATTTATTCAAATGTACAATATGTATTTAAGAATAGGTTAAGTCAAATAAAATAAATATGTAATACAGTGCATATTCTTAGCAAAATGCTCCTCTCTAGAGTCATTTTTCTAGCTAACTATCTAGCTAAGGCCATTGAATGGCTTTTCTGAGGCAAACGTAACGTACGTCATATTACGTTTTTTGTTTACAAGCTTTTAAGTTGCCTGGCATAATATCTTGTTTTAAACGGATTTATTCAAACATACATTAAGTATTAAAGAACAGGCCAAGTACAAATATGATGAGCGTGTAATATTGTGCATATATTTAGCAAAATATTCCTGTCTAGAGTTATTTTTCTAGCTAACTGTCGAGCTATGGCTATCGAATGGCTTTTCTGAGGTAAATAACCTAGGCTACGTGACGTTGTTTACGAGCCGTTTTGTTGACGTCTTTCCGCGGTTGAAACACTGTTTGAGCAATTACATGAGACATGATACATTTCGGTAAGTTGTGTATCTTTCAACGTACCTTTTGATGTTCATTCGTTTTTGTGCCGTGCTGTAGCTTAATGAAAGAGGATTGAACCCAGGGGCGAACACAGCGATCTGTCACGCCACATTAAAGAGCGCCAAAACGGTATTTATTGTTTGAATTTCGTAATAAAACGCACATAATTTGAAAGCCGAGACTTTGTTTTATATCAAACCTAACAAGGCACAAAGCTTATTGTGATTTATTGGATAGGAGGCAATGTTTAGTGAAGATCGATTCTTGGGAAATCGATATTTTCAACCCAGACGATAACAACTGACTAATTATTGCCTCAACATCTCAGGTAACATGTTTTACTAATGTTCTCATTATGTTATAAAAAATATTTTTCTTAATGTTCTGTGAACTTACAAAACGTCCCTTTTCTAATGTTTTAAAAACTTTTTTCTTGATTAAACGGACATTAAGTGAACATTCCATTTTATCGTTTCGCAAACTATTAGAATGTTACTTTTGAATGTTCTCGGAACATTGTGACGTTGGCCGAACCGTTGGACGAACATCCAACAAAAACGTTACATGAACAATGTACAATGTTTTTGTGCAAACAATTTGGGAACATTATTAAAGAGCTTTTCACAAACATTCGGTTGACATTACTGGAAGAATAACTTTGAGAGACCTTGCCAAAACGTTCTGAGAACATTCCCTGTTAGCTGACATACCTTCATTATCATTACTTGATGACTGATGCTGGTGGTCGCATGTACTGTGGCATATATTAAAGATAGGTATCTGTCACATTAGGGCATCTAAATGTGGTTTTGATATTTGCACACCCCCTTTTTGTTCTTTCATGTCATTCACTCTCTTTTTAACTCTCTCCACTGTGTGACTAACACTCATCTCATCCTTCATTCGCCTCCAGGCCGTCAATGCAGCGCCAGAGTTTCTAATGCGTGACTGTGGGTAGGTACATCAACTGTTTTAAATTGTTCTTCACATGTTCAAACAGGAAATACTTCTTTATGAGGTTTTCCTGGTTCTCAGTAGGTATGCAAATCATGTAGCTCTCATCCTACTGGACATTTTGAACATGATAATACTATAAAATACTATGTGTATGTGATAAGTAATATTAGATAAACTATAAAGCACATACTTTAGCATGTGAGCTGGTTGCATTGTGTGCATTTAACATGTTAAAAGTGTTGGAATTTAAGCATTTATTCTATTTTGTGTTGCATATTGCATTATTTAGTGTCATATACAGGCATAAATATGCAGTACTGTACATAAGAATATGCTATATAAATCATTCATGTATTAATATGGATATTTTAGTAAATATTCACACTTAAAGACAACGTGAAATGTCATTCACAACACATTTAATTTGTTAATGTGAAATACAGAGTGAAAAGGTGTTTTATAATGTTTTATAATAATGTAGAACGGGACTTGATTTTGTCCGTCTGGATTCATTTGGATCATAAAAAGTGGGTGTTTAAGCTAGGACATGTTTGACTAATTTTAAAATATTATCTGTTCAATATTATTATATATGCAAATATAATATTGATAATAATATTTTTTTAAACTCTTAAAAGTAGTAAATTGATGTGTTTATGTAATTTATTATAAATATTGCCATCTGTATATTTAATTTCATATATATAATTTTAATCTTTTTACATAATATTTTTAAACATAACAATATTTATAATTATAATAATATAGTATACAAAAACGTATATTCTCAAATCTGTACTAATAGGTATCATTAAGACCAGGTATATTTATTAATAAAGTAAACACAATCCATTTTAATTTCATGTTGTCTTCAAATATTTGTAAGGTAATTCATTTGGACATTTTTAATATATGCATGTTATTTTTCGCCAGTTTGTTTTTTTTACCACACTGTCACCCAAACTTCCCGTTGTTTTTTTGTTGTGAGGCGCTACACTCTCACACACCCTCCTCCTTCCATTGAGTATCCATCAATCCCATGAAATATATTCACTCTTCCTGTCTTATTCCACCCTCACTAATGCGCTCTGTCTCCTGAGGAATGGTTTTCAAAGCTCTTACTAGACAAACATAATAAAAAGGGCGTGTGGCTGTCTGAACCGCGCTCTTGACCGGGCAAAGGGGTAACAGAATCTACACGGGTTGTTGTTGTTGCTCTGTTGTCCAAACCGGCAGATAAAGTACAGGTTGTGTGCTACTGAAGTACATCTGTAGTATGTGGCCAGGCTGTGAGCGTGCTGTACTTTAATATGAGCGCAGGGTATAGGTTATTAGTTTTAATGAGCGGGAAGCTGTTGTTTTATTTTTAATGTGGATTCTTGTAAACAAACTCCACTTTTAGGCCAGAAGCTTATTTTATACAAGTATGCAGATATGGATGTGAATGATTGGTGAGTGCATTACAAGTGTGCAGTATTATTAAGCATGCTTCATGCATGTTCTGTGGTAGTTAGAAACCTCAGTACTGGAATGTCTGTAATGATAAACAAACATACATTAGCGTGAGGTATCAATCATTAGCATGAGGTATTTTGGTAGGACGGCACTTGATTTCTTTTCCAACTAGTTTTGTTTGGATCACGAAATTTGAACGTTTATGCCAGAACATTAAGCTATGGTATACTGACTCATTTTAAATATCAGTTTTATTATATGTATAATAATTTTTATTATAAATATTATAAATATTGCCATCTGCTTAAAATATTTTTTAAATATTTAATAATTTATATGTATTTAATTTTTTTAAATTCTATAAAATCTATATAAAATAATATATAAAATCTTATAATAGAATTTTAATTTTAATAATATATTTTTTACAATATTGTTCTCAATAAGATCAGGTGAATTGATGTTTGAGTACTTTTAAAGTATTATGTATTTAATAGAATTATAAATATTATAAATATTGCCATTGGTTTAATAATATCTGTCTGTCTATCTATCTATCTATCTATCTATCTATCTATCTGTATGTGTGTATTATATTCTTAAATCATACTTTTAAATATATGGCAATATTTGTAATTATTATTTTTTTCCAAAAGTGTTTTTCTTAAGTTTTTTTTTTTTTTTTTTCTATGTGTGGAGTCTTGTAAAAAGACTCTTTTAGGGCAGAAACATGTCTGTGCCATTAGACTGGATGTGTTATTTTCACCTAGCTAGTTAGAAGCATGTTGACAGTATAACTGATGTTAACTAACTTGCTCAGCAAGATCAAACTGCTGCTCCGCCATGACTTTAGTTGACCTGAAGCTGAAACTAACAGTAGCAGAAGACAGTTATGTTATATCTCACTGTGGCACACCTTGTGGTGAATAGCAGGTGTATTTTGTTGTGTAACAAACTGTGGTTCGGTACATTTTTGAAAACAACTATCCACAGAATATAGAATTCGTAGCTAGAAGTGTTTGCATTTATGCAACACGAGCAGGACGAATTTCTTTGCAAATTACTCGTAAAACCATTCTTGCCTAGTGAATCATTTGTGAAACCACTCTTATTAAATTGTGGTATTGAATCGTTCATAAAACCATTCTTGCTACATTGTTGCTTTACATCGATTACAAAACATTACTTATGCAAATTGTCAGATAGTCAGTAAAACTATTGATATTAATTGAATTATCCGTAAAACCATTCTTACTAAAGTCTTGCATTGAATCATTCGTAAATCTCTTATGCATCGACTAATTTGTAAGAAAATATGTAATTTGTTGCATTGAATTGTTCATAATGCAACATTTTACAAAAGAATGGCTTTACAAACTAGTTACACAGAAATTGTATCATTGACTTGTGTATGGCTGTGTTTGGTTGTGATTGTGTGCACATTTATGTGGAAATAGAGAAGAAATCGAGAAGCCGTGTGTGTTTGTCTGTATGTGTGTGTGGTGCATATTATATCAGACCTGACTCAGCAAATTTCTGTCTGAATGCATCTGTGTGTGTGTGTGTGTGTGTGTGTGTCTGTCTGTGTCTGTCTGTGTGTGTCTCTGTGTGTGTGTGTGTGTCTGTCTGTGTGTGTGTCTGTCTGTGTGTGTGTGTGTGTGTGTGTGTGTGTGTGTGTGTGTGTGTGTGTGTGTGTGTGTCTGTGTGTGTCTGTCTGTGTGTGTGTGTGTGTGTGTGTGTGTGTGTGTTCAAGCTGTTGTCCTACTTTCCAAAAGTTTTCTCTTTTTTTCCCTTGTCTTTCCGTGTCTGAGTATTTTTCCTGTGGTCAACGTGCGGCAAACTTTTCCCACATTCACCTCTTCCTTTCCCAAATAAACACACATATAGGGAGAAACAGGGAGAGAGACAGATAAATGGGTCTGATATGTGGGTTGAAGGTCGCTGCTAGTCACTTCACTTGAATGATTGGTCACATAAGCCTGACTACGAAACTCACTAAAGCTCAATGTGACATACAGAATTCTGAATTTCTTTTTTATTGATATGCACTAAACATTTTTGATTTATATGTTACAAATGTAATTCATATCAGAATTACTGTAATTACTGAGTTTCTAGGGAGATACATGTAGATATATTACCATTTTTGCATGTTTTATTGTAGCTGACAACTTTTAGGTCAGGTTTTATGTAAATAAAACTTACTATTAGTTGCTTAATATTTTGCATGAGAATATAGATGTTTAGATATTTTCCTATCAGCAGCAAACTCAAATATGTAGTTATTTTTGGTGCATTGAGTGTGAAAATGTAACTGGCATATAAACTGTGTGTTGTCGTCTCGTAATTATAATTATAGTTCTGACATGTGAATGCAGCAGAGGTGTTATGAACCTGTTTTTGTCAGGATTATGTTACAAATGCAGGCTTTATGACCTCACAGTCAAGTGAAGTATAATAAGATGTTCAGGAGGTTGTCAGAGAAACCAGCCAGCGGTCCACGAGAGCATATCTGTTTACTAACTCAACTGCAATGTATTAATCAGCATCTTAGGGTGAAATTTGATAGTATAGAAGTGATTGGATGAGAATTACTCCAGTAATTACTGCAACAATCAGTCTGTTCCAAAACCTAGTAAGCTGCCTACGTAGACACACTTTCTTTTCTCTTCTTTTGTATGTGATTTTTAGACATTTAGCTTTGGAAAGGCACTATAAATAATTTAAAAAATGATCAGTTTATTTGTTGTTTATTTGTTTGTTTAGTTGGTTGGTTGTTTAATACCACAATGCATCAATAGATTTTTGAGTTTTGGAACAGCACTATAAATAAAATATTTAAATTAAATATTAATGTATATTTATATATTTAAATGTAATGAAATAATTCTTTTTACTCATTTATTGCTTGTTTAATTCAACAGTTTTTCAATATTTTTTGACCTTGTGCTTTGAAAAAGCACTATATAAATTTGAGACCATGAGCTTTGGAAGGACACTTTTTTTATTTTATTTTATTTTATTTTATTTATTTACAAAATGTATTGATATGATATATTTTTGACCTTGAGCTTTCAATATATTTATTTATTTACTAAATCTATCTATCTATCTATCTATCTATCTATCTGTCTAAATAAATAAATAAGATTTATTAAATATATTTAAAATATGTGCTTAAATCTTAGACCTTGAGCTTTGGAAAAGCCGTACATAAACTAATAATATTTATTTATGTATCTATCTATCTATTTGAAAATGTATCAATACAAAATAAAGTAATACTTTACCCAAAAATGTATATATTTGCTCTTATTAACGTGTCAAGTTATGAGCTTAGCAGTTCCCTAGGTTTTGGAACAAAGAAAAAGAAAATTATAAATTCCCACTAACAATCTTTTTTTTGTTTTTCATGCTTATGAATCTGTTGAAATGTCTCACAAAGGCTGCCGTGGTTTCCTCGACAATTTCCTACAGTGTGGCCGAAAAAGGCACTTCAGCTTCTGTCTTATTTGTTGTCGAGTCTTACTCTACACTGCCCTGCTTAACGACCACTGGTTAACTGAAACACTTCATCGCAAATCCCGACTTACCACTTCCAAAATATGAACTCGGCGGCAAAACAATCCAGCCGGTGTTTTCTTCAACCAGTGGGAATGTGTGGACGTTTAAGTGTGGAGTATTTGTTTCTGGTTTTTATGTTGTGGATTTTTTTAGAAAACCAATGTATGACGAATTTCATAACTCTCATTTTCCTGTTTTGTCCTGTCTTGTCCTGTGTGTATCTTCTGTCTGTCTGTCTTTTACGTGTCTCTTCACCTTTAATTTCACATTTGTGTCACTTTATACTTACTTTTACATTTTTCCATTCGTTTTATTCCTTTACCCATAAATCGTTTTCCGTCTGCCACATCAATACATTAACCAAACATGTAACGCCCAACCCATCGTCCATGCTGTTTAATCTAAAAACACGCATTTTAAAATGAATTTAACCTATCACTAACAATTAAACTTGGTAAAACGATCTGCCAGCCACGGGCTATGAGAAATCTCGCAGCCTGAACAACATATCAGGATTGGCGGGGTCATCCCTGCGTTTGACCCCCATCACCAGCACGCCCTATGACCCTTACGAGGCCCCGGGACCCCTCCGTCGCTGCCGCTCACCCATTCCCTCCATTTTGTAGCAGAAAAGGCGGAAAGAGTGACAGAACGACTCAGGAAAGGAGGAGAGAAAGGCAGGACAGCCTCATACTCACATTCATAGCAATAACAATGACTGACCGCGTCACTAAACGGAGCTGTTTGTCAGTGATCACAGGTCATGTTAGTTACGAACTGGACTCGGCAGGTTAACCAGGTCAACAACTATATGTATGATTATGAACGGAAGGAAGTGCTTTGTTTTTTCCCCATGCTTTCTGGGTCAGACAACATGTTAAACATATTTTGATGCTCAAGGCAGATAAATGAATGCATTTTCATTTCAAATACACTTACTATCCTCATTTTGTGTTCCATTTCCCTCAAACTCTGAATTAAGATGAATATTACTGTGAATAAATGCAATTCTGGACTGTAGAAAATGCCAGAATTTTTCATGCAAGAATAATGTACATATGCAATCATTACTCTGCAAATAGGGGTTAAAAATGAAATGTATCACACATACCTGTGTGCTTTGTATTTGTCGTTGAACCGAAATAATTTAGCAAACTGCAAAACTGTTGAATCAAAATTGAATGGGTGAACGATAAATCTGGCAAATTGATTATTTGAGCTTTGATAATAGTCTTCATGACCATTTATTTTATTTTGCACATGGTCATCGTTTGTTTGTTTAATCATCTGCATACTGTGTTTTTCCCATTATAACATATTGCCAAATTTCGCCCTCCCCTGAGCAAAGACTTGCAATCCAAAAACTGTACATGAGGAGCAAAAAAAAGTACATTTGATGGAATTATTTTCCTTTGTTTGCCATTGTACAGTCTGTTTGTGATGTGTTAGTGTTAGATTTTAAATGATGCTCCAAAAACAACTCATTCACCCATATATATATATATATATATATATATGCAAAATGTGCAATATTCCATCCTAATTCATACTGCTGCAAACGTACGCACATGTGGTGTTATAAATGTATGTGCAAGAGAATTAATCTTAATGAAAAGGTTAAAAGAATGGAAGATGACGAAGAAGATGTGATCATTTTAAGAGCATTTCTTGTTTGTCTTGTCAATGTTAGTGTCCTGCTGTTGTTTTTTATTATATTTTGAATGTTTTTCAAAGACAAATTGTTTTTGTTTTCAAAAACATAACATGACAGTTTCATTTGTATATGATATATACGTAAGTGTTACTGTGTTTCTTTTTGGATAAATAGAAATAGACAAATATATATATATATATATATATATATATATATGTATTCAGGTCGATGTGACTGAGTGCTTCCAGAATCATTAACAAAAGAGGTGATACTAAGTAAATAAGCCATTTCTGAGAAAATACTTCCCTGAAATAGCAAAAAAAGAAAATAACATGTTGCAATAATTGCAAAGTTGTAGTATATAGGGAACTGTATGTTATCTAGTTCTTAATCATTAAATGTGATTTAGTTTCCCAATGGAGAACAACCCACTGCTGAGACAGTAAATATATCAGTAAGGAGCCATTTTGTTTTAAATATGGCTCCCCGATCATGCAAACCTGGATCCTATGATGTACCCGGAGTTGTGCAAAATTCAGTCCTCCATAGCGATTCCTTTTAACAATTTGGGATTGGTACAGTTTATATGATAACCAAAGTTTGGCAAGTTAGAATGACCCAGTTAAGAAAAAAAGCATTTTCTGACGAAGTCAAAGGATATGAAAAAAGTATATGTGACCCTGGACCACAAAACCAGTCATAAGTGTCAATTTTTCAAAGTTGAGATTTATACATCATATGAAAGCTGAATAAATAAGCTTTCCATTGATGTATGGTTTGTTAGGATAGGACGATATTTGGCCGAGATACAACTATTTGAAAATCTGGAATCTGAGGGCCGCAAAAAATCTAAATACTGAGAAAATCGCCTTTAAAGTTGTCCAAATGAAGTTCTTAGCAATGCATATTACTAATCAGAAATTATGTTTTGATATATTTACAGTAGGAAATTTACAAAAAATCTTCATGGAACATGATCTTTACTTAATATACTAATGATTTTTGACATAAAAGAAAAATCAATAATTTTGACCCATACAATGTATTTTTAGCTATTGCTAAAAATATACCCCAGCGACTTAAGACTGGTTTTGTGGTCCAGGGTCACATATGTTACTAAAATATACACTACCATTCAAAAGTGTTTTTTTAAAGAAATAATACTTTTATTCAGCAAGGATGCATTAAATTGACCAAAAGTGACAGTAACCAAGAGTAACCAAAGTTTTCTATTTTAAAGAACTGCTTTCTATTCATCAAAGAATCCTGAATTTTTTTATCGCAGTTTCTAATATATATATATATATATAGCTAATAATAAGAAATGTTTCTTGAGCAGCAAATCAGCAAATTCTAATGATTTCTGAAAGATCACGTGACACCGAAGCCTGGAGTAAAGATGCTGAAAATTCAGCTTTGATCACAGGAATAAATTACATTTTAAAATATATTCAAAAAGAAAACGGCTATTTTAAATTGCAATAATTTTTTGTATTTTTACTGTACTTTTGATCAAATAAAAGCAGCCCTGGTGAGCATAAGAGACCTCAAAAACATTAAAAAATCTTACTGATCCCAAACTTTTGAATGATAGTATACATCAGTAAATCTTGAATTTCAAAGTTTGAATATTCAGAACCAATAAAAAAATCCACACAAACTACATAAAATATATTTTAATATACTATGATATTCACATTACTGTACGTGCATCTGAGGTGGGATTGAATCCCGCACAACACCGGCACCAATCCTTGTTAAAATGATTGTATTTTAACAAACATGTAGCAGGACGCCAGGCCTCCTCATACACTGTGAAACCAGAGACTTTCTTCCTCTAAAACTGATTAGTCTCCATTAGTTATGGATCTCTAGTGGTTAGTTAGTTGAGAAGATTCATTCTCTAGATAAAAAATTATGTATTTCCTCCATTTGTGAGTCAATGTTAAAATTAATATTGTGCTGTTCTTGTACGCAGATGTTTAATATGTTAAAAAAAGGACTTTTAAGAACTGATTTTCTTTTTCTTGTGTATTCCATGTAGCTGTGCCCTATACAACACTGTCAGGTCACTAAAACACATCGAACATGTTTATATTAAAAAAGCAAGAGCCCTCTATGAGGATAATTTAGGCTACAGTGTTGTTGTAGAGACTCATACACCGCTAGCTAGATTTAACTAGCTTCACCTGTTAATGCAAAGCTTCTAGGCTGACATGATCTGTACAAATGTGTATCTACACAAGCGAATGCCCATTAAACTCATCTCTGCCTTTCTCTTTATGTATGCTTGTGGTTGTTCTTTAAAGACTGTGTGTGTTATGTTGACATTTACTGTATGTAAATGAGTGTTTGTTTATGGTGTATGTGCATTTTGAATTTGTGTTTGCACATTAACTGAAAACTGTAATTGAAATGCACTCATTCACCCAGATAACATTCAAATGCTGTCTATGTGTAAAAACAACACAACGGTGAATTTTGACAGATTGATTGCTTCTTACCTGAACTAAAATGTACAAAAACATAGATACTGTTAGTGGTTAAGGCATAATTTCAATGTTCAGCTGTTTCGTTTTCTCATATATTGACTCCACCTGACAATAAATGATTGCGCTTACATTTTTATAGTTGAATGAATTATCTGTTAACTGAATTCTTACAGTACATGCTTAACTTTTACCAGCCATCCACAGGTAAACCTTCCTCAGCTTTCTACTGTTCTCAGTTTTAATCAATAAGTTTCCTTTATCAGTGATAATGTAGTAGCTTATTATATTTTAAATTGATCTAGAATGTATCTGGGGTGGACTGTTCCATTCCTGCTAGACTTAGAAAGTTAATTGGCCACATTTAGCGATAATATGCAAGTGTGATCTCCAGTGTCTTCGGATTTCAGGTTAAACACTGTGTTATCGTTAATTGTAATTAGCTCCTGTGTGTTTTCTCCGGGACTGGACTTTTTCACCCCTGAGAAGATACATTGTACAGCCGGTGTTCAGTGCATGCAACTTCATCTTGAGATCTGTGTGTGTAGAAGAGTTTTAACTGTGTTTGTCTCAAATTCTTTTTTTCGGTTTTTCAGTAGCTTTGTATTTGTGTGATTTTCTTAAAAGCATTTCTATATCTTAAAGGAACAGTTCACCCAAAAATGAAAATTTGCTGACAGTTTACTCACCCTCGGGCCATCCAAGATGTAGATGAGTTTGTTTCTTCATCAGATTTGTAAAAATTTTTGCATTACATCACTTGCTCGCCGATGGATCCTCTGCAGTGAATGGGTGCCGTCAGAATCAGTCCAAACAGCTGATAAAAACATCACAATAATCCACAAGCAAAAAAGTCCATCCCACATATTTGTTTAGGACCGATTTGGACTGTTTTGTCTTGTAAACATTGCTTGATCTGTGCATATTTCTTATCTGATTCAGATGAGACAAATTTTTCACTGTAGAAAGCAAAATTATGGATAGAAGGACTCTTTATTTTAGCTTTAAGCAATGGTGTTGATGGATTTGTTTCTTATAAACACGCAGAGTTTCGCTTCGCTAGATGTTAATTGATGAACTGGTGTGGATTATTGTTTTGTTTTTATCAGCTGTTTGGACTCTCATTCTGACGGCACCCATTCACTGCAATGATGAATAAAAAAACTCATCTACTCATTTTGGATGGCCTGCGGGTCTGTAAATTTTCAGCAAATTTTTGGGAGAGCTATTCCTTTAAATTTTTCTGTGATTTTTCTTTTAAACGCATTGCTTAATTGATGCTCATTTCTAACAAAATCATTATATCTCTGTTTTTGTCCACAGTGTTAAGTTTCTAGCATTTGGCAATTCTATTAAGGAGACACGGTTAGTCGCTGAATCCTGAAAATTTTGCTGATGGGGCCGTACCATCCACACGGGACATGTGAGGAATGTTGGAGTGGCAAGAGGGTGTGACTGGAAACAAAAAACAAGCGGAAAAAAAAACAAGGAAACTGGAATTTTCCGAGGCCGGATCTTCAC
>JAFVLL020020912.1:0-10636 GCA_021397915.2 Tor tambroides | reverse complement strand
TTTGACTGAATGGTTCTTTGTGGAACCAAAAATGGTTCTTCTATGGCATCGCTTGAAGAACCTTTTGAAGCACCTTTATTTTTAAGAGTGTACAGCCACTGGAGCTTGGACACCGATGACTGCTATTTGAGGCAATATTGAGTTGGTGTTTATTCAAGTTTAGTTTGGTCTTCTAATCTCAATTTTTCCATAAATGAAAATGACGGTTTTAAAAGAGACTTACCCCCTATACCCTATCCTACAAGCATGTTTGGCCTGTATAAGTGAAGGTACATGCATCTGTACACTATGGAATTGTCTCACTTTTTCCAATAAAGTCCACATGAAGAGATAATATGCAAATTGAATTAAACAATAATCATAAAGGTAACTTTTAATTCATATTTGCATGATCAGTTAAATGAATGAATGAATGAATGAATAAATAAATAAATAAATAAATAAATAAATATGCACTTTGGTAGTATACAATATCAAAGTAATAACTGGACCATACTGATACCAAGTGGTCTCATATGCAGGTTACACACTGTACAATGCATTTGAATGATGCTTATGCCTCTTGGTTATGATCGGTGTCAGCGATTTGATGAAATATATATTCATTCATGTTCATATGTGCTTAAAAGTCCTTGATCTCTTCTAAGCACAAGGCTGATTTGTGTGTGTGTGTGTGTGTGTGTGTGTGTCTGCTAGATTAATAAATGTAAATGTACGATTTAATTTAAGACAGCAATAGAGGGAGCTCCTGCTACAGACACTGTAGGCCTATTTCATAGAGAGGAGGAGCAAATGAGAGAGAGAGAGAGAGAGAGAGAGAGAGAGAGAGAGAGAGAGCGCGCTCATCATTAATAGAGACCACCAGCTCCACACAGATAAAGCAGAATGATCCAGATCTGTGATGATAAACTCCTCATATTTCACCTGCTGCTCCTCATGTCAGGTGAGAGTTATTCTCTGTTTTATAAAACAGCAGCTGTTCCCAATCAGGTCCATGTTTGCACTGCGCTGTTTCTCTCTCTTCTTGTTTTACAGTATTGGCGTGTGAGACGAGTGAGGTCTTGACTTTCACTGCACATGAAAGAGGAAAAGTTGAAATACAGTGTCCATATGTGTCTGGATATGAAGAAAAGAAGAAGTATCTCTGCAGAGAAGAATGTCCAATAGTGGTTAAAGACAAGCTTGTTGAATCTGGATCAGGAGCTCAAGACAAGAGATTCTCTCTGAATGACAACAAATCAGCCCACATCTTCACCATCACCATCACTGATCTGAGAACAGAGGATCAAGGCAAATACTGGTGTGGAGTAAAGACGGGATTGTTTCAGTTTGATTATAATAAAGAGGTTTACCTGGAAATTAAACATGGTAAGTCTGAATATACTGTTTGTGTTCTCATATATGAACAAACTAATGTTTCAGAGGTCTGCTTGCGTGTATGCCAGTGTTGTATGTTCTGAAAGATGTAACAAGACGAGATATCAGAAACCACAGTATCCTCTGCAGATGGTGAAGTGCAAGTGTGCATACCACACACAACAAAAATACTGACCCGCATCACTTCCTGCCACGTGACTTTAAGTTTATTTGAGAAGAAATAGTTCATTCAAAAACAGAACGAATAACTACACAACTCAGACTCTCAGACTTATTTGTTTTTAAAATATATATTTCAGCCATCAGCCTTATATTCTTTGAAATCAGTTACACTCAGCAGCTTTTCAAAGAGTTGCGGTATCTGTTGACATTTAGTGATTCTAAAGGTCAAGGTCTTTTTCATTTCACATTCATGACATTATCAGTGTTTGTAAGCAGACGGCCAGTGAAAACGAGCTGACATTATTCTGACTAGTTTCTGATTAAACCACCAATATTGGCATTGTAAGTACTTAATTTTTTTTTTTTAATGCTCTGATTTAGTGTCCCGAGTGTCTGGTGTGCCTGGAGAGCATCTGAAAATCACCTGCCATTATGAAAGTGAATTGAAGGACAATGTCAAATTCATCTGCAAAGAAAGCAGCACGTCCCTCTGTGAGAAATCAGCTATCAAAGTTTCATCAGAGAACAACAGTAATGGACGATTCTCTCTGAGCAATAATGCGTCTGCAGGCGTTTTTACAGTGACCATCTCTGAGCTGACAGAAGAGGATTCTGGGATATATTGGTGTGGAGCTGTACAGAGAGGACAAGGGCACAAGAACAAGTGGCTTTCAGTCACTGATCTGAACATTTCTGCTGGTAAGATTTTATATTATGTTTAGAGACATAAAAAAAATAGATAATTTGTTCTTAGTATAGAAGTAGTGAAAATGCTCGCACACATCACTGGTCACACAAGAGCTGCTGAACTTCCTCCACACCCTCGACATTAGTGAAGCGTCACTAACAGCTGTGTCAGGGGGGAAGTACAAAGTGTCACATGACCTTTTGCCACTGACCATATAAATGAAACTCTGTATATTTATTCTGAAATGCATGCTCAATATATAAAAAGCATCTTAAATAGTTTCTGTTGTCATCATATCTTGGAAATAACTGCATGGGCTGTCATGCATTAAACCCAATGATTATTTGTGTCTCAGTTACATCAGAGAGGATGTCAACTAAACCAACAACAACAACAACAACAACAGCTTCATTTCACACCAGCAAACCAGTGACAGCAGATACTGCATCTGACAAAACAGTCACATCATCATCATCATCATCATCATCATCAGTGTCGATGTTTTTCTCATCGACTGCTGATGCAGCGTCACCAAAACCACCACAAGGTGCGATAAATTCTGAGAAACTGAATGTCCAGAGGCATTTGTTTCTCAAGTTTCATTAAAAACAGCACATTTAGAAACATTTACTAGATGTTTTTGTTTGTTTTGTAAGGTTTCACACCAATCATCATGGTGGTGGTCATAGGGATACTGACAGGGCTTGGACTGGCATTGTTCATATACTTAAGACGGAGGCAGAAGAAAGAAGGTAATTGTCTTTCTCACATCAACCATTTTTGTTCTCGTTTGCCATAGTAAATCACGGTATTTTCATAGTAAAACTGGACTTCAGTGTCACCAAGCTGCATGTTGTGTCAAAAGAAAGGTATTTAATACATTTGGTCACAAATCAAATAAACAGGAACGCAGCCCAAAGATGTGGTTCATGGCCCGAATAAGAATCTGCCCAGTGGAGAAACAAGAGAAACTAGACAAGTGAGCTTCATCATGTATCTGTTTGAGTTCAGTCTTTATGCAATCACTTGTCTGTGGATTGTAATCATTTTGTCCACTCTTAAACCATTTATTTTTCTTCTTCTCTTCAGGACACACATACGGTCTATGATTATGAAGACATCAGCACACTTGATCATCCTGACTATAGTCTGGTCCTTCCAGGATTTGCTGAACATGACACCTCTGTTTATGCTCTAGCACAATTACCCAGCAGCCCCTCTGACAATCTCAACTACTCCAGCATCAGATTTACAGCTACACATAATTCAGACAGGACTTCTGACAGACTGGAAACATGCGACTACGCAACTGTTAGACCATAAAAGACTGAGGACATTCACGGAGACCACGTTAAGCCTGATTCACACCAAACTGAGAATGCTTCTCACTCACTTTGTGATTTTAAACCTGTGGCCCTAACATTATTTTGGATAAGTCAGTATTTGAGACAGATTGTTTGACATATGTTTGGTTACATTACTGATTGTCTGTTATTTAGTCATACCATAAATCCTTTAGTATTACAGTACATAGTGAAGAATTAAATGAGTGGAGAAAAGCAATGTGGTGCAAGGTTTAAGAATTTAAAATGGGGAAATATCATTATGAAATAAATGTTATTCTCTAATACATATTGGCCACACCCTTTTATTCAATACTTTTTGAAACCTCCATTTGCCAGTTTAACAGCTCTGAGTTTTCTCCTATAATGCCTGATAAGGTTAGAGAACACCTGATAAGAGATCAGAGAGCATTCCTTCATCCAGAATCACTCCAGATCCTTCAGATTCACAGCTCCATGACGGTGCTTCTTCTCTTTTATTTCATAATGATATTCCCTCTCATTTTAAATTCTTATTATCCAATGAAAGGTTAGATTTTTGTGATTTTTTTTTTTTAAATAAAAGATCAAAAGGATTAACAATGCAGATTAATTTTCACAAGCTTCTTTGATCATATTTACCAAGGGTGCTGATATTTTTGGCCATGACTGTATATATATTATTATTATTATTATTATTTTAAATTACTAATAATTTGAAGTAAATAACTCAACCCTGTCACAAGTTTACAACCCCGTAACAACAGAGGCGGACAATCCAGAGGACAAAGATTAAAAGTCCTGCCATATATTTATTCCACCCATGAACTCAGCAGCTGATTTCACCAGAGGAGGAACCAAGTCATTCCTTTCAACTCACAAGCAGTCCTCAAGTCAAATCCCAAGTCCTCAAAGAGTGCAAGTTAATGAGATAATTATGTGTCTAATTAATGATGATTGAGCATTAGTGATAGACTCTGCTGTTATTAAGATGCAAGGATCAGATGTTGAGACATTGGTTAAAATGATGCCACCATCATGAGACCAGTGTTTTGCTTTAGTTGGGCTCTTGACCCTTTTAGTAAACCAAAGCAATTTGCTTCTAACAAATATGTTATGTCACAGTAAACATTTGTGTTTGCTGATAAAAGCTTGATGTAATAGATGGTTTATGTTTTCTGCTTTAAATCATTTGAATGAACATCAAGCAGGTGTCTCTCTTTGGTTTGTTGAGTGATATTCAGTTATTGTTGAATTGCAGAAAAAAGTCTATTAAACAAATACCACTGTAGTGATTACATATTAGAGGGGAAGAATTGCATTAGCGCGGGCTTTTAGACATGAACACTTATCATATGATCCTCTCAACAGTAGTGACAAATGAGTATTCATACTGCAGTGCATGATGGAAGTTTTTACTATGTTCTTACCCAGCATTGCAGCATAATATTGTTGGTTGTACCTTCAGTGATTCATATGCTAGTTCTTGATGTCTGTCTGTGCTAAATGTAGAAGAGAGTTTAAGTGTTTATATGCATTACATACAGTAGATTTCAAATGAATTCATAATAACTATTAGAGCAACACATTCCTTGCATGCTGCAGTTTCACAGGGTTGATTTATCAAAACCTAAACACACCCACACAAAAAACATAAGTCCATAGCTTTGAGCATAGTTGCTCAATGTAGAGCACTAATCTCTCTGCTTTACAACACCACAAATATTTGCTACAGAAAGAGATCTAACACAGGAGTCAAGGGTCAAGAGCCCAACTAAAGCAACATGATCTCCACCAGTGGGTGACATCATTTTAGCCAATAAAACATCAACATCTGATCCTCTGTAATTCACCAGTAGCAGGTGTTCATCACTAAATAACAATCATCATTTAATTAGTCCTTAATTATCTCATTAGCTTTGCTCTTTGAGGACTTGAAGGATTTATTTCGGGCTGCCCGGAGACGAAGGAATGACTTGGTTCCTCCTCTGGTGAAATCAGCTGCTGAGTTCATGGGTGGAATAAATATATGGCAGGACTTTTACTCTTTGTCCCCTGGATTGTCCGCCTCTGCGTAACAATAAGAAATACATATCACATAAATCACATATATCATATTTTCATCTAAGTGTGTGAATACTGTTTGGATACATCTTTATAATTTAGACTGATTAAGATATTGCTGTAGTCAATAATCTCACACATCACTATTATATAAGGCCCCCATTTCACCAGACTTTAAAAAGATAAAAATAAGGCATAGAAAGATAAGGCAATATTTATTGATGAATATTTATTGATGAGTAGCCTTAATTCAGTAGATCCCAATATCGCTCATAAGTCTAACCCATTAATTCTCTGAAAGAAGCACTAATGAATAAAAAAATTTGCCAATTTCCAACTTAATAATAGCACCACTTAATATTTGACTCCATTTTCGATGTGCACCTAAACAGTGTGACAGTGGAGTATCGGCGCCCCCTGCAGGTCGAAAGCGAAAGCGCAGTTCTTGACGGGATGGCCTCTGTCAGAGAGAGGCTTAGGGGAGGACACGATTTAAAGTGAAACTAATGGAAGCACCAGAGAGCTGCGGGACAGGTACCGCGTGTTTATTATTTCCTAATTTGTAAGTTTTATTGCTAATGCATAACCAATTGCTAATGCATAACCAATAACTATACTTATTAGAACCAAAGCCTTTTTTTTTTCTTTTTTTTTTTGCATACGGCTAGCGCTATGCTATACGTTTAAAATTAGGCTACTAAACGCAATAAATAAATGTAATAAATTGTAAATATGCATAACTGAAAAAACTGATAACTTGTTTGTCATTCACCCAAGTCTCTTTTTTTCTGTTTTTTTTTTTTTAATTTAACCGTTCACGAATAGCACACAACAAGAACAATAACCACCCCGATAGCAAGCAACCATTGAATCAATGTTAAAAATAGTTGAATTGTCAATGTTAATGGCATTGAATTAATATCACTTTTTCCAGCAGTGAAAATGGTGAAAAAATGTTGAAATTTCAACAAAGCACCATTGTGATCGTGTTTGCTTTAGTTGGGCTCTTGTCTCTTTGTACTTTAAGGTTAGGTTTATTGTCGCACTTGTAACAATGTTGCTAAAATGCATTTTGTTTGACAACGAACTCTAAGATCCGACTGGGATCAGGTGATGGTGACTGTAATCATTGTGAGATTATGTATATATAATTGCTCACAAGGGGTTTGGTTTTTTTGTATGAATAATGTGTCTAATGCACAGTATAGAGATTAAAGCAGTGATACGTTATAATTCTTCTATAAAATTCTCCCAAAAAAATGATACAAAATGAAACTCATTAAATTGGAATCAATTAGACATCAACAATCAGCGTAGAACTCAACAATGGTAACAATCCAATGAAAGAAAATTTTCTGAAATGCATGGGTATCAACATAGTACAAAACTCATTCATGACTCCCAGCATGCATTGCAGTTAGATCTGTTTAATGAATTCTTTGATGGTTGTCACCATTATTGGTTAGATATGATGAGTGTTGATGTCATAATATATAATATTTTGCCACAGTATCTCTGCATTAGTAAGCAGGACACTCTCAACTTTAATACTTTTTATTTATTTTTCTCAACTTATCACAGTTTTTGTACCTACCTCTCTAAAAAATAATCTATACTCAACTTATAGTTAAAACATTTCTTTATTAGTAATGCACAAGTGTTTACATGAAACACTATTGTAAACTGAAAGACTAGCTAACTTAACAGAAAGCAAGAGTCAAGAACCTACTATAGCGACACTGATCACAATAATGGTGGTTTGTTGATATTTCAACATTTTTTCAACATTAATTGCGGGTGCAAAAGTGATATTAATTCAATGCCATTAACATTGACAAATCAACTATTTTTAACATTGATTCAATGGTTTTCACCTGCTCTCTTGCTATCTGGGCATACAGTTTTTTTCTCTCTCTCTCTAACTCTAAAAATTGCAAACTACACACCTCAGCTATAAAGACACGGTAGAAGATCAATAAGGTTGGAATTATTTTTAGAAAGATTTGTTTTCCAGTTGATTAAGTGCAAAAAAAAACAAAAAACATCAAAAGTCGTCAAAACGCTCTGCACTCACAGAGCTTAACGGAAGCTCGCTGAGAATAAACATTACCGTCCGTGAGTGTCGACGTTATTATAGTTATGATGATTATATTTATCGTTCTTGGTGTGAATGGGCCTGTAGATGAGACTTTGGACTTTCGTCTGCATGACTACATGTTTGTATAAGACAAAGCACAGGTATGTAAAAATAGCATTAGCAAAACTGCTTCTATCTCATTCTTTATGTTTGTATATTGCTTTATTCAACAAAGAGTAAATAAAGTCTGGTTGTGTTTGGGATTGTTAACATACTAAATGAGTTCATTAGATATAAAAAATATGAAATTAGTTTAAGTCAAACCCAACTTGTCATATATCGTCTCTCGTCTGATCGTAGTGTGCAGGTACAGCCGTTTGTTCATGTGTCTGGCTTCCGGTCTCTTGCAGCTATTTGTAGCTGTAGAAAACAGCTTGTTTTGCTGCTTGGTATTGCAAACTGGTGTTTCTTGCCATGTTATTTTAATGTATTATGTTAATTATGAACACATTTTGGTTTGTAGTGCAAACAGTTTTACCATGCATACTGGGTCATTCCTGTGATTCTAGAAAGTATACTTTGGTAGGCCTATGCCTATTATCTATTATAATGATAATATATATATACATATATATATATATATATATTGCATTTTAATATTTTTTAAGATAATGTTTTATATCTTAAACCAAGCATTTTGTCATATCCCTGAGGCACTTAATGAGTTTGTAGCCTGCTTTGAAAATTATTAGGCTAACAAAATGTGCGTAGTATCTGTGATTTTTGGCAATAATGTAAACATTTATTTGTGTTCCTTTCTTGTGAAAAATAATTTTCTAAAAAAAATAAATAAATAAATGCAAGACATTTTATAATAATAATTAAAAAAAACAAAGTTGTGTCCCTTAGTCTGAGCTCAATCCCGTCACACTAACCGTTATGCCCATAATATGATGCCCATAATAATTTAGTCTCCACTCATATGTGGCATCATTTACCAGAAATTACATTATTCAGGTCTCTTTAATAGTGTAGAAAATGGTTAGTAGTATCATACTTTTTATTCATATTTTTGAGGCATATTATAGTCAGGGAGGGTACTGTTAACAACTCAACCCCGTCACATAAAATTAAGATGGAAAATGATTATTTTTCAACATTTTATTTTAATCCATAAGTATATACAATGTACATATTTTATTGCTGCCATATACGGTCTACTCTCCTACACTATAAGGAGCAGTGTCCATTTTGAGTGAAAAACCACAACCCCATCACACCCAACCCCTTAACAAATATATGTATTTCTTATTGTTACGGGGTTGTAAACTTGTGACAGAGTTATTTACTTCATTTATTAGTAATTATCATTCTAATAAAATAAAATAAAAATTATATATATATAAATAATAGTCATGGTAAGTATGCCTACCAAAATCATGACAACTCATATTTTTGTTATAAATAGGATGTTTGATGTAATATGTTTTTGACAAGCATCATACATCAGAAATTGAACCCACATTTGCAGCAGAAAGGCAATGTTGGCCATGCAGATATGTTGACCCAGAAACAAGGGGACAATATGAGAGAGAAACAGATCATTTATTTGTCCTCAGAGAGGAAATTCATTTTCACAGAGGGTGCGTATATAACACAAAAACAGCAGCACATTACATATAAACTTGTCACAGTACAATGAAAAACAATCATGTCAAAAACAAATTAAAAAAATAACAACAAATGATGCAAGATTTCTCATGTGTTTAAAGCACATCTAGCTGTAGGAACAAAACTCTTACTATAGTTAGTCTTCCTGCACATAGGTAATCTATACCAATGGCCAGATGGAACGGGAATGAAATACTGATGAAGTGGGTGATCTGGATAATTTATGATTAAATGTGCTTTCCAAATCGTAGCTAAAGTGACACAGTCTGATAACCAAAACCGAAAATTAAAATTGAAGGCAATGTATCCCTTCAAATGTGTTACAGTCTTCAACCATGTCACATCTTGTCACATTAATATTTTTGGAAAAAATATACGGAAGACAATTAAGAATGAAAGCATTTCTTGCTGATCACCATCTGACATGTTAACGACTAAAACAATAAATTTGTGGTTTTAGTTAAACTTCTAAATTATTATTATTATTATTATTATTATCATTTTTACAAAAATAGCGATAAGCACACAATTTATGTATGCACAAAATATTTACTAGTCCTGAAAAATGTGAAAATTATGACAAATGTTACATTTGTTATCATTAAATTACTATGAGGGGCACATGGGCAGTAGTTAAATGTTTGTTTTATTGCAAGTTCTGTGTAAAATCCTTTTTAAACCAATACCTTTTTGTCCATTATGGGGTTGAAAAAAAAAGGTGTCTACATCTGGAAAACAAAAACGAAAAAAAATAAATAAATAAAATAATAGAAGATCATTAATGCCTGTGGTGTGAAAATATTATTATTATTTTATTTTTATTTATTTTTTATTTTTTTGGAGGTTTGATATGTGCCTAATGATATGGGGTATTTTAGAAAATGATCATATGTAGTTGCAAAAATGTATATTCCAAGTTGAAATGTTACCGTATCCAAAGAATGACCCTACTGCAATTTGTCATTCTACTCGTTATTATACAGCAGCTAATGATCCGGAAGTCTTGCACATTACCAGAAAACAGCTTACTACCGCATTGAAAAATAAGGTGGATACAAGACCAAGGTAGACAAGATGGCATCTGTTCCAGAGCAGCTTTTGAAAGCCGTGGATGAGTTGGATAAAAACAAACCAAAGAGACAAAAATGTGCAGTTACGGCTGATGAACTGGAGAAGGCAGATGGAGAGGATGGGTCAATGCAGACGATCAGCCCATCTCAGACTTCAGTCAGTGTTGATCTGAATGCTGAATCAGGTGCAACTGTAAACGCTCCT
>JAFVLL020020911.1:0-42077 GCA_021397915.2 Tor tambroides | reverse complement strand
ACAGGGATCATCCTTGGGGATACGCCGCAGAGGCTGTCGTAGAGGGGTGGAGCGGTGGGGGGGGGGGGTTTGTGCAGGGTTACGCCGTCCTGCAATCGCTGGCGTATGTGAGGAATGCTGCGAGAGTGGAGGCTGCGCCTGTCTGCATGCTCGCTCCTGCCTGTCCTCGTGTATTCTGGCGTTCCTGCTGCATCCGTCTGCCGCCTGTCTGCCGGCGCGTCGGGGGTTAACCCTGGGCGGATATCTCTCTCTGTTGGAAGAGGCCGTTGAATGGCTGCCTTCCACGGACAGCAAAAACATTGGTTAAGGGTGAGGGTGGATCTGAGGCTGCTGCAGAAACCAGGACTGGAGTTTTGAGTGGATCGGGATTCGGTGAAAAATTGTGGCATGTAGAAACGTGGTTGGGCCTTGCAACTGATGCAGACAGTGGTAAAATATGCTTGTTTAGGAGTATTAAAATTGATTCGTTTTGCACAATTTAAGGATTTTTTTCCTTGGCTTTATGCCTTTTTCTGATTCTTTTCTGTGGTTGAATGCATTCGGGATCCTTTTCCCCCCATAATCCCCATCACCTATCGGCCCCATTTGCCCTTTTTATTTCAATCAGGCAGTGGTATGGTCCACCCTGTCGCTGACAGGCAGAAGGGTCCATGTTGTTTTGCTCCTGTGGGGCGGCCCAGTGTCACATGATGGAGGGTTTTATGGCACTAATGAAGTCCAACAGATTTGCTTCTCCACTGTGAACTGGAAGGCTGGCCATGTCCGACATCTATGAAATAGTCTCAGGAGGCAGCATTTCTGCTCAGGCTGAATTTAATGCTGGGTTGACACATGCTGTGCGTTAACATGCTTAGATGGGTCTTTATATAAATATGTACGTGTGTAGTTGCTTGAAAACAAGGCACACTTGAAATATAACGAAAGTGTATTACTGTCATTTTATATCACTGTTTTTTGTTTTTTTTACTATTAGTGTCTTTGTTTACATTTTTGATTGTATTATATGTAAAGAATGCTACTTTTTACATGTTTCTGGAACACGTTTGTCCCGGAGTGTCTTTGTTGTGGTCTGTCAGGCAGCTAGTGCGAGACGAGGAAGATGACTTACAGACCGCTGTATTCATTAATTCTCGCACCCTCCCATGCACAAGCTTCACTTCCAGATGGCCCTGCAGCCAAACACGACTCTGAATCACTTCCTTTCTGCCTGATGAAAGGCGTAGAACGATGCCGCTGACCTCAGATCGCCTTTTTGTGCATCTTATGTGTGATTTTGATACATTTGATGTGATGTTGCTGCTGATATGTTTATTTCAACTGAAAAAACAAGAAATAATGTTAACACCTCAGGTGAACAGGTTAAAAATGTAACTAATAGATATCACCACTGTAAAAAAATTTATTTTTCTTTATTTTTAGGCAGCTATATGATGACTTCTAGCAATATGCAGAAATTAATGTTGAATTGAATACCATATGTACATAAATATTAATTATATACTAATTTTGTTTACTAATATTAAATATTATTGCCCAAATATAAAATTTCTTTAATAAACTATTAATTTAAAATATTAAAAATGACAACAGAGATTTTTTTTATCACTCTTTTTTTAAATCAGATTCAAATTATTTTATCCCAACGAAAATGATTGTGAATACTCACATTTCGCACAGAATAGCGCCTGCTATAATTTAGTTATTTATTCTCTTTTTTTTAAGTTCTAAATTTAAAAAAAAGATTTCGGTCTTTCTACCTCAATTTCATGTTTGATTCAGTGTATTACTTTACTAATGTTTCTTTGTAATTGTGATATTTATTCGCAATTTCGGAGTAAAAATTTTTTCTATGCTAGTTTTTTTTAGTGCATGCTTCCCCAGTTGATTGAATACATTAAGAATTGCAAATATTTTTTGTTTTACAAGTTTTCTGTAATGTTTAAATATCCAAACACAGCATTCTCTAGTTCTCAGAGTCTCTAAACGTACTCTTACAGAATGTTCCAGAACATTGTGTAAAGCTGGGTTTAAAATTCTTGTTTAATTTTGTTAACATATTAGAGTTGAAGGTTTTTATAGAGGGGATTTTGGATATCACTTTTTATCACTCCATAAATCAGAAAATACTGTCAATAGCCAGAAAAATGTGCATTTTAACCGTGTTTTTAGGAATAAAATATTGTAAAAAACCAGGCGAATGCTATATGAACAAACCCCTCAGTAAAATCCTTCAGAATATGGACAGGAATAAAACTCTAAGTTTTGGTGTATGTAAGTGCTGCTGAAGTGGAGGAAAAACTTTTGTACTGTGAAAATGGCCTTTATAAATATGTACTGTAATTGAAATCTACAGATAAACTGTAGTAAAATACACACACAAAAGAGCATTTTAGATGATTTCCTTCCACTAGTCTGAAACATGTTATGAAAAGCCAAATATAGATCTCAGAATTGACCAGTGTGTGAAAAAGCAACGTTTTTACATGTAGTTGGTTGCATTAAAGAAAATGAATCTAACAAGTTCTTTTCTCAATTTTTTATTTTTTTTTCCCCCTCACAGTTTGCCCTTCCGAATGCGTCCACGGAGCTTGTACCCCCCATAAGGAGTGCTGTCACGACCAGTGTTTGGGCGGCTGCTCCGTGCCAGGGAACTCGACCAAATGCGTGGCTTGTCGCAACCTCCTGTTCGGCGACACCTGCGTGGAGCGCTGCCCGCCGGGCTACTACACCTTCAAGGGATGGCGCTGCGTGTCCTTTAAATTCTGCCAGGATCTCCACAACCAGTGCAAGGGCAAGAGCGGTGACTGCCACGAGTACGTCATCCACAATGGAGCCTGTATCCCAGAATGCCCGTCTGGATACACGACCATGAATTCCACCTCGTACGTACCAGCTTTTGTCTTTTAAATAAATACAACTACAGGAGCCAGACTGCTACCATTAAACGGCATTACACTTTACAGTCAACTATAATCAGATTTCAGTTCACGTTAGACATGAGCGAAAAACAGTGGCAGAATGAGGTTTAGGAGTTTCGAGACAAACAAACCATGTAGTTGAACTAAAGGGCCAAGACTTTTAGAGGGAGGGGTAGTAAAGGATTACTAGTCAACTATCAAAAATCTTAAATTTGATACAAAAATACAAAATATAATCTTAAATTTGAATTATTTGACTAAACACATTTTCCCTCTAAATTGTCTTTAGCATTTTAATTTAAAATTAAATACGATATGTAAATATATTATGGTTTATTCAAATATTTTTAAAAACGTAAAAAAGGATTGCGCTTAATTGTTGTATAAAATAATCTTTAAGAAGACTTCCTTAAGACTATCAAGACTTAAGGATTTTTTTGTATTACAGTAACAAATATATATTTATTAAAATTAATAAATTATAAATCCAAAAAAATGAAGATTAAATTGTAAAAGTGTTATTAAATAATTTTAATATAATTTTTTAAAATATAATTTATTTAAAATATTATTTCTCTTTTGACACTGTACATGTTCTTGACAGGTTTTGTGAGATTTTTTTTCCCCCCTCCTATATAAATGACTGTTTAAAGAGTGAATCATTTGCTGCAGGCATGAAGTAGCATTTTCTGGTTAACGCTGTGATTTGTTTTGGTCGTTTAGAAAATTAACGAACCGGTTGTCACGCTCAACTTGACCGGGGAGAAGATTAAACTGTCCTGGAAGTATCATAACATCGTTTAGTCCTTTCGTCAGTCACGGCAAATTGAAAACAAGCAGATTATAATGGCCGGTGTCAAGTGTTAAGACCGTGATAAAATGCCACCCTGATTATTCCAACCGAGTCATTTGCAATCCGGCTGAATTTGTCAAGCTAAGCGGAAGTATAATGAGCCAAACCAAAACAGCATTGCGTGTCGGAAAGCGACACTAGCGGCCCTTTTTTTTTGAGCCCGAGTCCGTTTGGCTGCCCGGGAATGTCCGGAAGCTCACGCACACGCTGGTTTGCACGTCCAGCTTCATGTGTGGGAATTATTAACGCACAAATAAACAGAGAATTAACACTGCGAACGGGAGTGAAATGCAGCCTCGCAGGAACAATGGCAGCCTTTGTTTGCGTTCGCTGGGGTCTCAGGGGCTTCAAAAAGGTGGCTGTTTCACTGGCCTTTTGAATCCTTTGTCGCCACGTCGGAGCGCTGCAGTTGTGGAAGCTTGATGGGATCTTGGTTTTCCAGGAATTTTGTTTTGAAGTGACGTCATTGGCTTGTTTTTCTCGTCCGGCCAATTTTCGCCTTTGTAGGAGGCAGTCAAGCGGCAGTAAGTCCCATTTCGTAACTGCGTGCCCCATCCTTCCCTCCCTGTTATTTTCCGAAAGAGAAGACAAAGCAGCGGGAACGAAAATTCAGTGGCACGTGAATATCATTCGAAGGGGTTAAAATATAAAAACCATTGCGTTTGTAACGAATCCATGTTGCGTGGATCTCCAAAACTGGAAAGGGAGTTTAAGAGTGGGATTATGAGCTTAAAAACCTAAGAGAGAAAACGCTCGTTTGTGAATGAACTGCTGAGCATTTCTGTGGGCTGTTCGGGGGTTTTCAAGTAAATTAATTCCTGAAATGCGTGATGCTGTTAAGTATTTCTTGTTGTTGCAGTTGAAAAGGGTTTGGTCGAACTCTAAATTGCCCTCAAATATGCTTGAATAGGGTTTGAACCAATAACCTTTGCGCTTTAAATAATACCAGAACCCAGTGATGTTTGGTTCAGTTAATAGTTTGCGCATGTTCATTCTTTCGACAAAACTGTGTACTAAACTACTCCGCCAAGAGTTTCGTTCATAGTATTCAATGGCGCTGCAACACCGAACTACTGAATATACAGTATATTAACATAAAGTGGGATACGTGAGGTACGAATCCTGAGCGAATGATTCTTATGAGCCTTTTTAGTGAAACAAAAACATACAGCGCAACACAGTTTAATCCAGATCCTGTACAAATGATTCTTTGAGCTGATTCTTTTTAGTGAATCTGTAACGTACAGCACAACTAGCGCAATCTGATTCCTAAAGAAATGAGTCTTGTGAGCTGATTCCTTTTAGTAATTTGAAAACTGATCTTGGTAATCTGATTACCAAACGAATTTATGAGCTGATTCTTTTTAGTGAATCAGTAATGTTCAGCACAAACACTGTTATCAGATTCCTGAATAAACAAGTGTTATGAGCTGATTCTTTTTAGTGAACCAAAAACATACACTGCGACCGGTGTAATCCATTTTCCAAACGAATGACTCATATGAGTTGATTCCTTTAGTGATTTGAAAGCATCAACTCTTAAGAGCTGATTATGTTCAGTGAATCAAAAACACATTGTGCAGCCAGTTTAAACATACTCTCTCAAACCAATGAATCTTATGAATCATGCCTTTTTTTAGTGAGTCAAAACATTCAGTGCAGCCAGTGTGAGCCGATTCCTGAATGAATGGCTCGGAGTCTGAATCTAATGACTAGTGTAATCTGGTTACCAAACAAATGACTTTTACTGTGTAAACTAATTCTTACAGTCAGAAGCATACAGCACAACCACTGTAATCTGACTGCCAAATAAAAGACTCTGAGTTGATTCTTTTTAGTGAATCAAAAACTTACGGCGCAACCAGTGTAATCCAGTTTCCACACATATGGTTCTTATGAAGCGATTCTTTTGTAGTCAGTCAAAAACACAGTTTTTTTCTGATTGATGAATGAGTGACTCTTATGAGTCGATGCTTTTTTTAGTGAGTCAAAATCATACAGCACAACCAGTGTAATCCGATTCCTGAATGAATGACTCTGAGTCTGTTCTTTCAAGTGAGTCAAAAACTTATAGCATGGCTTGTATAACGTGATTCCCGAACAAATGATTCTTATATGAAAAATCAAATGATCCCAAAAATCAAATGATATGAAAAATCAGTTATAGTCAGTCAAAAGCATACAGCAGAGCCAGTTTAAAATTATTCCCAAACGAGACGATTCTTTGTAGTCAATCAAAAAAAAAAATACAGATCATTCATTGTGATCTGATTCTCAAACAAACGACTCTTTTGAACTGGTTTGTTTGAGTGAATCAAACACATACAGTTAACAACTAATGAATCAAATGACTATGTAGATTAAGATGCTTTTTTCTTTTTTTTTCTTAAAGGTATAAAAGTTCTTGCCATTTTTTTTTTTTTTACTAGAATTTGGGAAGGACGTCAAACAGATGGTGAAAGATGAAATCTCAATGTTGAAACTCTAAATTAATTTCGAACAATAGCAGCGGATTCCCCTCCTACCCACGACTGCAACATTTCAGCGCGATTACGTAATGTTACTCTCTCGTTTTGTTAAAAAATGATCAAATTAAGCAACAGAATTATACAAACGCTCTGCGCCGCAGGGATTCATTACGTTCCCCTTCCACCGTTAGATCTTTCCACAGAATCTTTTAGCGCAATTGCCGATTCTTGCATCAAAAGGCCTCGTCTCCAGAGTCGTGTCTTCATACGGGACGCATGCGGAGGTCGTGTACTTCAAAGCTAACGCAACTATCCGTGGTATTTAGTTGAGTCTCAATAGGATTGCGTTTTCACGTTTACCCTCACTGACCCTTTCCATTCAGATGCACCTCTGCATTGCAGCACACAGTCGGTTCCAGCGCATTTGGGCTCGTTCCAAACACAATAATAACGACCGCGCAGGTGACATGAGACTTTAGCGGGCAGGGAACAATGTGTTTGGCCCTGAGGCAATCCCAGTCTGGAAAAGCGGTGCCAGCTGCTGACATCATGGTGAATGCATGCGTGAAGCAACCGTTATTTGCTTTGAGCGTCTTCAGGCTTGATTCAGACCCTTCACTGTCATTCATTCAGGTTGAACTGCACACCTTGCACCGGTCATTGTCCCAAACTGTGTACGGGGGTGAAGACTGTGGACTCGGTCACCGCCGCTCAGGCTCTGCGCGGCTGTACGGTGCTCAACGGCAGTCTGATCATCAAGATCAGCAAAGGAAGTGAGTATTGTGCAGTTCGAAATGCAGGCGTATTGATTGTGTTTATGTGCATGTTGTCTTTTTTGTTTTAGTGTTATTTTAATAATTAATATTGTTAATTAATATTATTTCAGAATGTTAGGAATTGTCTTTTTTTTTATTTGTATAGATGCATAAAATGATTATTGTGCAAGTTATGTGAACTTTTTTCCTTCTGTAAGCTTTACTTATTTTATTAAAAAAATACAAAATAGCATTTATAATATAATTTAATATAATATAACATTTAAATAAATTACAAAAATTAATTATGAATAGAAAATTAAATTTATACTAAAATTTTAAAAAGATGTAAACAGTTATAAATACATCACTCTATTATTCAGTTGAACATTTAAAAAACACATTTCTATTTACATATTATAATATTAACATTATAAATAGATGAAATATTAGTAATTACACAACTGAATATAAAAGTTAAATTGGACCCAAATATTTAATGAATCCAAATACATAAATCGACTAAAAAAAATTATACATATTTTTTATATATATTTATAAAAATAATTATATAAAATTTATAAATGTTTAGAGATAAATTAAAATGAACAAAATGTTAAATTATAGATTATGAATTATCGATCAATTGTATTCGCATTTACAGTAATTTTTCATATTGTAATATTTTAAAGCATTTCTGTTATTTATTTATATATATATATATGTATATGTGTGTGTGTATATATGTATGTATGTGTGTGTGTGTGTGTATGTATGTGTGTGTGTGTGTGTGTGTGTGTATGTATATATATATATATATATATATATATATATATATGTATGTATATATCCTTCAAATTTTTGTTAGCTTTCAGAATATATAGAAAATAAAGTTAGAAAGTATGAAATTCAACATTTTTATTTAATATATTTTTTTACATTTATTATGTTACGAATTAATTATTGTTCAGTTTATAAATTATGTAAATATATTTTTTATAAATACATGAAAGTATAAATGTTATTTTTTATACTTATAAAAAATTTAAAAAAATAGTAAACTATTATAAATGCATAAGTCAGTTATTCATTTGAACAAAAAACATGTATATTAACAACAAATAAATTAATAATTATACAAATTAAATGTCGAATTAACCCAAATACATAAAATGGCTATAAAATAAAATATTTATTTGATACATTTTTAAAATATGAAAGTATTAAACTATTATAAATACACAAGTCAATTATTCCGTTGAGCATCATTATATAAAACTATTTGAAATATCTGAGTGCTATGATTGACCAGTCAGTATCTTTTTACCACATACAGTAATATGTATCCAAGTTATCAGTGTGTGTATGCATGAAATGAAATATGTGAAGTCACTGCCGCATATGAAAACACATCTTGTGTTCCTCAGACAACATTGCTGCTGAGCTGGAGTCTAGTCTGGGTCAGCTGGAGGAGATCACAGGCTATCTGAGCATCCGCAGAGCCTACGCTCTCGTCTCGCTCTCCTTCCTCCGCAAGCTGCGCGTCATTCGCGGAGAAACACTGGAGAACGAGTATGTAAAACGCCGCCGCCGAAAAACTCTAGCGCTCAGCTTCCAGCTTACTCACTTTGTCGTTTTTATCTTCGCAGGAACTTCTCTTTCAACGCCTTTGACAACCAGAACCTGCGGCAGCTGTGGGACTGGAACAAACACAACCTCACCATCCTCAACGGCAGGATGTACTTCGGCTACAACTCCAAGCTCTGTAAGTCTGAGATCCTCCGGATGGAGGAAGTGACCGGGACCAAGGACAGGAAGAACGATATCAACATCCAGGCGTTTGCAGACCAGGCCTTCTGTAAGACCCGTCGCGCTTTTGGTTTCAGCACAGCTTGAGTTTTACGTCAAACCAGATCTGATTATCAGTCCTCTCTTTCAGGTGAAAACCAAGTTCTTAATTTCACGCAAATCCGTACGATGTCTGACAAAATCCTCATTAAGTGGCAAGCCTTCTGGCCCTCGGACTTCAGAGACCTGCTGGGATTCATGGTCTTCTACAAGGAAGCGTGAGTGTTACGATTATTTGTTTGTTTATTTATTTATTTTCACATTTTTATTTTTAATGGAGGTTGTATTTTGATTTTTCAATTTCAGTTTAATTGTAATTTTTATTTTTTATTTTTTTACTTATACGTGGTATTATTTTGTGCGTGTGATGATTAGTTTCATTTTTGTTTTCACTTGTATTTTAATACTAAAATTGAAAAATAATTCCTGTTATTTATTTAACTATAATGAATATAAATGTTCTGTGACCTGCTTGTTTAAATAGTGTTATTTTGTGTGTATGCTTGGATTATAACTACTTGTAGCTTTTATTTTATTTGCTTTTTTAATACTACTATTAACATACTATTTTACATTTTTGTTTAATTAGTATAAATGTTGTTCTGTGTATTGCTTGTTTAGCATTATTTGGTTTGTATATTTGGGCTAGTTAGTTATCACTAGTTATATGACTAGTTAGTTTTATTTTTCTTTACTTTTTTATTACTATTAATATATTATTGAACTAATTAATATAAGCATTGTTCTTGCTTGTTTTTTTTTAATTACTTAAGGCTTAAAAGCAGTAAAATACTATTTTAATAATATATGAAAATATTTTAGTTAATAGTAAAATGTGATATTTGATTATATTTAATTAGAAATAGTTAAGAAAAATTGTTCCATGTCCTACTTTTGTAAACGGCTTTAAACAATAAAAGCATGGGAATGCTGTTTTTCAAAAGTGTTCAATTTGGCTAATAAAATTATTTAATATTATATATTTAAATTAATATAATTATATAATATGTAATTATATTATATGTTTAAATTATAATTCATTAATAAAACTTTTTCTATTTCCTACCCTTTTTACGTCTTTTTAAAACTACTTTAAAGTAGAGAGAATTAAAAATTTTAATTATTATAATAGTAAAAGTCAATTATATATTATTATATTTAATGAGAATTAGTTCAAGGTCAACTTGTTCCATATCCTAGTCATTTTTGAAATTGTTAAACTTGAAATAATAAAAACACTGTTTTGATTATAATTATGATTGGTTAGTAAAGCTATCAAATATATATATTACAAAAAAAAATTCAAACATTGAAAGAATGTAATTTACAACCTGAACAATTAATTAATCAACATAATAAATGTAATTAATAAAATTGCATAATTTTGAATTTTATAATTTCTATCACACACACACATATATATTTTAATTATTGTACTATCTATCTATATATATATATATATATATATATATATATAATGTGTGTGTGTGTGTGTGTGTGTATATATATATATATATATATATATACACACACACACACACACACATATATATATGTATGTATGTATGTGTGTGTGTGTATGTATAGTATAGAAATTAATTGTTTACATTTTTCTCAGCTTTTTATTTTATTGCTAATCTGCTGTAACATTAAAATAATTAGTTAAAAACCTATGAGTGTGAATATGCTCATCTGTGAAAGCATTGAAGTACTGCGTAACATTGTCTCTTCCTGTTCAGTCCTTATAAGAACGTGACTGAATACGACGGGCAGGATGCCTGTGGCTCTAACAGCTGGGCGATCGCAGACGTGGAGCCTCCTGAACGCGGCTCCGAGGGCAAAGGCCAGAGCGAACCGGGTCTCCTCATCATGCCTCTGAAGCCCTGGACCCAGTACGCCATCATGGTCAAGACCCAACTCGCCGCCTCTGATGACCACCTCATCCGCGGGGCCAAGAGCGAGATCATCTACGTCCGCACCAACGCCACCCGTAAGTCACAGCCGTTCAGAAACGCACCGCAGCAGCTTCTTTTCATTATTTGGTTCTTAAAGGGACAGTTCACCTAAAAATAAAAATCATGTCATCATTTACTCTTCATGTTGTTCCAAACCTGTATGAGTTTCTTTATTTTGTTGAACACAAAAGCAGATATTTTGGTCACCAAACAGTTGATGGTGCCCATTTGCTTCCATCGTATGGTAAAAAAAGAAATACTTGGTAACATTTCTCTGTCATCAAAACTAATTTTCAAATCGTTATAAATAAACTGGATATTTGAAGTTTAAACAGCTATATTCTTGCCGAAAAAAACTGTAAATGTGTATCTGAGTGTATGTTTATCATACATATAATACAGGTTGGGAAAAAAAAACACATTGATTTTATACATGTAAATTTTATAATATAAATTATATAGATATACAGGCAAAAAATGTATATATATATAAATTTATATGCATAAAAGTGCATATTACTTTTCTTTATATAACTGTATTATATTTTCATGTGCATTTATTTATAAAGTACTAAATTTTGCAATTATAATAAAACAAATTTTTGTAGATCTTTTTGTATACATATACATACACATACACACATAATTTTGTAGATTATCATAAATATATAATATATACATATGCATAAAATATATATGCATAACACATTAATTATAACCGTTTAATTGTTCTGTTTTGTAACTGTAATATAAATTAGCATTTTATTTATAAAATAGTACATTATATACATATATGTGTGTGTATATATAATATACAATAATATATAGTATAGTAAAAAATATTTTTTTGCATTTAATATATAAATTATATTTACATGCATATATATTTTATTAATATATATATATATATATATAATACAAATTAATAATTATTAATAACATTATACATATAATTGTATGATATTATATATAAAATGTATACATATAATTGTTTTATAATTATAATTAGTGCTGTCAAGCGATTAATCGCGATTAATCACATCCAAAATAAGTTTTTGCTTGCATAATGTGTGTACTGTGCATATTTATTATGCATGTATATATTTAAGAAAAAATGTTTTGTTTATATATGAAATATATTTATATATAATATAAATATGAATATAAATATATACATGTAAATATTTTTCAAATATATCCTGTGTGTGTGTATTTATTTATTTATATATATATATATATATATATATATATATACATAATAAATATACACACTGCAAACATATGTAAACAACAACTTTTTTTTTGGATGCGATTAATCATTTGACAATTAATTTTAACAGAAATTTGTCATGTAAATTGTAAATTGTAATTTTCAATTTTAATTTGAATTTTTATATATATATATATATATATATATATATTTGTAAATATTTACACGCACAGCTTTGCTTTGAAACATGCAGCGCAAACAGACTTGATAAAGCCATATTGCGTTTTCGGTTTTAGTTCATTTGTCAGATACTTTGCCAAAGCAATGGCGTAAAACGATGTTAAAGAGCTTTTATGTTACAATGAGTAGTATAAAAATATTTTGGGTTTATTATGAAACTCTGGCAGGACAGATTAGACTGAGACGGGCCGCCACAGTCCAGTTAATGAATGGGAAACACTGTATATATATATATATGTTAAGCAACAGTTTCCTCTCAGTTGTTGTCAGTCCATCAGCCCCGTAGCGTGCTGTGAATGAAATGATTCGTGAAAGCTTGTTATCTGAGAACACAAAACTGAAGCTGCTCTGTTTTTGACGTGTAACAGGACCCTCGGTACCACTGGACCCCATTTCCTGGTCCAACTCCTCCTCCGAGATCATTCTCAAGTGGAAGCCGCCCTCTGACCCCAACGGCAACATCACCCACTACATCGTCTACTGCCAGAAGCAGGATGAGGACATCACGCACTACAAGTTCGACTACTGCCAGCAAGGTCCTGATCAATCAAAGCGCCTGTAGGCCCAGACGTCCACAGGACAACTGCTTATTACGTTTATGTCCTCTCTCTCTCTCCAAACAGGGATGAAAGTGCCGTCCCATACGCCGACGCACCACGACATCGAAGAAGACCAGAAGTGGAACCAAACGGAAGTGCCCGACCAGAAGGGCCGCTGCTGCGCCTGTCCCAAAACAGAGACACAGCTGAAGAAGGAGGCCGAAGAGACTGAGTTCCGCAAGACCTTTGAGAACTACCTGCATAACGAAGTGTTTGAACCCAGGTACACAAAGGTTTATGGGATGACAAATGTCGTCGTGACACATCAGAATACTGATAAACCATAGATTGTAAATAATAAAAAAGCTGATACAAATTTAATGTTTTATTTTATATTTTAATATTTAATGTTTTATTTTTTTATTTTTATATTTTCATTTTTTATTTTCATTTCAGTTCATTTTAGTTAGTAGAGTTTATTTCAGCTTAAATAGATAGGTCAATAGATCGCTCTAATATTAAATGGGTGCTGTTGAACATCAAGACTCTATAGCGCCATCTTCTGATTAATTGGTAAATTGCTTTGCATTTGTCCAAGATTATGTTCATATTTTATTTAGATAACTGTTTGTCCAGTTAATCAAAGTAACAGTCAGATGACAAAATAAATGATCAAAGCATTGGAATCAGATTTTTAACATATTTACATAATTTTAAATTAATATTTTATAGTCTTCAATTTGACATTAAAATATAAGAAATATAATCTTGGAAATAAAATACTTAACATGTACATGATTTTTTTTATTACTTTTAGTCTTCAGTTTTACATTAAAATATAAAAAAATCATGGAATGTATAACATTTACATAATTTTGTGTACATTTTATAGTCTTTAATTTTACATTAAAATTTTACATATTTGCATGTTTTTTTTTATTAATATTTTATAGTCTTCAATTTTACATTAAAACATTTTAAAAATCTTGGAATGTATAACACATTTACATCATTTTTATGTAAATTTTTATAGTCTTTAATCTTAAGTTAAAATGTAATATGCATGATCTTGAAATAAAATTTGGCGTCTTTATGCAGCTGATCAAAGAAATAATCAGATGACAAAAAATATCTGAAAAACTTGGAATGATAAAAATCTTATTTAAAAAAAAAAATTCCATCATAATGCAGTTTATCAAAGAAATAATCAACTGACTAAATGGAGAATTAGATTAGTTGTTAGCTGCAGCAATCGAATGAATATTATAGCATATATTTACTACTTATCAAAGACAGATATCATTCACAAACATCTTCATTATGTAGCATTAGATCTGAAATCATTGGGGTGTTTATTTTGATCCATACACTCCGACTGAAACGCTTTACTGTCAACCCACAGACCCCACCGTCGGCGGCGCTCAGTTGGCGTGGCCAATGCTACTTTGCCGAATTTTCTGAGCACATTGTCCAGCTTGCCCAACTTTGCCACCACTCCAAGCCCAGAGAAGGACAAGAGTCAGAAGATGGTGTTCAAAGCCAGCTCCAAAGAGTTCATGGTCATCTCCAACCTGGTCCACTTCACCAGCTACCAGATCGAGATCCAGGCCTGCAACCATCCCACGGATCCGAACCGCTGCAGCATGCCGACATACGTCAACGCCCGAACCCTGCCTGAACGTAAGACCGCCGGACCACTCTTTTCTGTCGTTTTGGTTTGGATTCACATTCTAATGTGTCGTCTTCCCGTTTGTGTTCTTAGTAAAAGCTGACAACATCATTGGGCATGTGACTCACGAATTTTTACCCGATGAACCGGAATTTGTCTACATCAAATGGCAGGAGCCGAAAGCACCCAATGGCATGATCATACTGTATGAAGTCAAATACATGAGGATGTCGGATAACTATGTAGGTGTTCAGTTAATAAGAAATTCACACATACAAATATGTATATATTTTAGCTTTTATATCATCATTTTTTTCAGTATTTTATCTGTATATTGTTGAGTAAATATTTTTATAATTTTAAACACATTTTTAGATATTAAAAAAATAGAGGCCAAAATGTATACAATAATAAAATATTTATTAATTTATATTTTTTAAAATATTTTTAGGTATTTAAAAATTGAAAATATATTTAATACTTACACTCATGTATTTTAAAGTCTATGTATTTAAAATATTATACATATACATATTTTAAAATTTGTGTTTTTATTTTTTCGTCCGTCAGGAGGATCAAATCTGTGTGTCTAGAATCACTTATGAAAAAATTTATGGCTATCGATTACGAGTAGGGCATCCTGGGAATTACAGCGTGAGAATACGTGCAACTTCGCTGGCCAGCAACGGTTCCTGGACAGAGCCTGCATACTTCTTTGTTCAAGACAGTAAGCTTCACTGTATTTGTTATATTTTTACTGTCGTTTTGGCCACTACGTTCTCTAATGTACTTGTTTTACAGGGGATATGAACATGAAAGTCATCATCGGCCCACTCATCTGCATCATTATACTGCTGTTTCTGGCCAGTACAGTCTTCATTGTCCTTAGGAAGAAGTATGTAGTAGACTCTTAAATTAAGTTCTTGGTTATCATCTAGACAGTGCTATCATGTATAAATATCTTTTCCCTCAGACAAACCGAAGGACCGACTGGCCCACTGATTGCTTCCTCGAACCCAGAATATATAAGTGCAAATGATGGTAAGATATAATTTTAGATGTAATCTACTTCATTAAATTGAGGATGAAAAGATTGTGAACTAATGTAACTATTAATAAGTTTGTGCTTATATGTTGTGTTTATATTTTACACATTTGTATTTAAATTTTTCTATTTACTAAAGTCTAAATAAAATAAAGGATAAATAAAATCATGTAAATAAAACTCAGCGTCTATCTAAATAATAATAAAAAAACTGACAAAATAGATCATCAAAGCACTAGAATTAAATGTCTATATATATATATATATATATATATTTATATTATTCATATATTTATATTATTCATAAATTTATAGTCTTCAATATTGCATTTCAAGCACAGCGAAAATAAAATGATCAACTGACTAATTGGTATCAGAATAGTTAGTCACAGCAATGGAATAAAAATTATAGCATTTATTTACTCTCTTTTTGTTTTGTTTGATAGCTTTCAATTTGCAGATTTTTTGTTGGAAAGCAAAAATAAAATATTAAAGCAATAAGCCCCAAGAAGCCTTGGTTTACAGTGAATTTATAACAGCTAAGGGCCGTTGTTAGGCATGAAGCGAAGTGCCTAAAACCCCCTTAGCTGTTATAAATACACTGTAAACCACGGCTTCACTGGGTTTATTGCTTTTATAAAATGGGTATTCCATATACGTAGTAAAGTTTCACAAAATAAAACAGAGCAAATAAAGTGTAATGATATTGATAAAAACAGTATTCTTCCACCAAACAATGTAGTTCCTCAGAAACGTAAACAGAAAAGTAGTTGCCAAGCAACACACAAAGTAAACAAAGGAGTAGGTTTGTGGAGTAATTTACAACAGCTTCGAACGCAGCTCAACCAATCAGAATCAAGGACTGGAACTATCCGTTTTATAAAATTTTTACAATTTGAAAAAATTGAATTTGTGTGTTTGTAGTGTACATCCCAGACGAATGGGAGGTGCCTCGGGAGAAGATCAGCGTTCTGAGAGAGCTCGGTCAGGGATCGTTCGGAATGGTGTATGAAGGCATCGCTAAAGACATCGTGAAGGGCGAACCAGAGACGCGAGTGGCCGTTAAAACCGTCAACGAGTCAGCGAGCCTGCGTGAGAGGATCGAGTTCCTCAACGAGGCTTCGGTCATGAAAGCCTTCAGCTGCCATCACGTGGTGAGTGTGGATAACCTGGAAAACCAAAATAATCAAGGTGAAAACAACCTTGTCTAAATGTTCAACATGTTGGCTTAGGTCCGCTTGCTCGGTGTGGTATCTAAGGGGCAACCAACGTTGGTCGTCATGGAACTGATGACACACGGAGATCTGAAAAGCTACCTGCGTAGCCTGAGACCTGATTCTGAGGTAAGTTTTCATGTTCCTGAAGTAGAATGAGCCCAATCCCCAATTGTCATATCCCGGACGAGCCCCCAATTTCATTTCAGCTCACTTGAGGATGTTACAACCATAGATATACTAGATGCCTCATTAGCGACTGTTTCTATGGGCCGCTGTACGTAAGCCGTCCGCCATATTGCAGCGGTGAACTTGACGTCATTCATTATATGCCGGGCGCATCTACGTGCCTGGAGCAGTCGAATAGGGCTATGGTTACAACAGTAAAATGGACCAAATGCTCTCATTTGATTAGGGATGTAACGATTCACTCAACTCACGATTCGTTTCGATTCACGATCTTGATTTCACGATTCGATTTTCTCGCAATAGTTTTTAACAAAATGAGATTGAAGACATTATACATTAAATGAAAAGGTGTCCTTTTATTAGGCTATTGCTGCACGTTTCTTTGTGAAATTGAAATATAACAAAACTAAATTGAAATTTTAAAACAAACCCCAAATCAAATAAGTTACACAAAAGAAATCTCTTCATATAAACAAACTAAGGTTTTGTCTGTGCTCTTTCCATTTAAAATTAGAGGCAACCACTCCATTTTAATCATGATCCAAACAAAGATGCTGCATACATGCAGCATGAGCAGTTTTAAATCTGAATAAAGCCCCGTTCACACCAAGCAAGATAACGATAAAGATAACGATAAAGATATAGTTCTAAAAATCGTTCTCAGTATTAAAGAATAGCAGCGTCCACACCACAACTATAACGATAAAGGCACAGAGAAACGATATCGTTGGAATCACTTCCAGAACGATTTTTTTCCAGCTGATGAATGATAAAAACACTGACAGCCAATCAGAATCCATCCTGCTATAACATGCTTGAGAATTTAAAGCGGCAGACGCACGTGCGCTTAGAATAAACAGACGATATCGTTCGCTGGTGTGGACGCTAATATCGTTATCTTTATAGTTATCTTTATCGTTATCGTGCTTGGTGTGAACGGGGCTTTAGACTGTATAATTTTGAAATCTGAAGCAAAAACAGAATGGGCTGACTTTAGTTTTGTGAAACTATCCTACATAAATCATATCTGAACAAAACAGCAGAAGAGCTGAATGAGATGCAAATTCACTCTCTGCCAGCAGGTGGCGCTTATGAACAGCAATGATATAGTGTTTCCTGGGTTACCGCTGTAAACAAAGCAGAGCTGCACTTATGAACACTACTGTAATATGCATCGTTCAAAGGCAAGATGAAAAGAAAATACCACTTAAACTTTTCTAAAGACAGTCAGTTGCCCTCAGAGATGCACCATATAAACTGCTACGTTACTCCAATTGTATCGCGATTTGTTTGGCATCTCAACCGTTTCGAATCGTCACACATTTGAATCGATTTTCAACCGGCTCGTGGTTTATCGTTACTTCCCTACATTTGATGCTAAATAATCCAGTTTCCCTTCATCTTCAAAGGCTATTTGAGTTTATGAAACATCACAATCAATATTTAAAAGTAGAATGTAGCTGACCATTGATTTCAATGGGTTTTTTAACAGAATAACCCAGGTCGTCCACCGCCAACCTTGAAGGAGATGATCCAAATGGCAGCAGAGATAGCAGATGGCATGGCATACCTCAACGCTAAGAAGTTCGTCCACAGAGACCTCGCTGCCAGAAACTGCATGGTCGCTGAAGATCTCACTGTGAAAATTGGAGGTAAGAAGACCAGAATCGAGCATATTTAGTGTGAAATTTGGGATTCAAAGGACGGAAAATCTTGATTTTTGGTTTTTGTTGCAGATTTTGGTATGACGCGAGACATCTATGAGACTGATTACTATCGCAAGGGCGGAAAGGGCTTATTGCCCGTCAGATGGATGGCACCAGAGTCCCTAAAAGATGGCGTTTTCACTGCTCACTCAGACTGCTGGTGGGTGTATCTCTGGGTTTCTTTGTAATTTCTTGCTAACCAGGTGTCTAGAAGAACATTCAGATCCACTACAAGAAGCTAGTCAAGAAGTGCTGTGCTATTCCTTCTGGGTGATAGATGGCCACTATCTTGCAGAGTTAAGCTAATCAAGATCTTCAGGATTACTAGTAACTTCCAAGCAAATGTATTGAAGCTGGTTGGCATCGGCCCTCAGAGAAAATGAAGGCATATGTGGACGGTCCCAGCCTATTGGCAGCTGGCAGTGCTGTAATAAAAATCTGTTTACTTTTCAGGTCTTTCGGAGTGGTATTATGGGAGATCAGCACACTTGCCGAGCAGCCTTACCAGGGACTGTCCAACGAGCAAGTGCTGAAGTTTGTCATGGACGGAGGATACCTGGACAGACCGGAGAACTGTCCGGAAAGAATGTAAGTACCGATTTAGAGATAAACCTTGCTGAAAAGAACATCTAAGGCTATGTTCACACTTGGCGTCTTTTTTGAAGCTGCCGGCGTCTGTTTTACATTATAATCCTATGGAGTAAACCGTGTTTTCAAAAAAGTCCTGAGCGCTTTTTAAAACACCACTGCCGGCGTCTTTTTCTGCAGCTCAGAGCGTCTTTCAAGTTGAAAAAAGTTGAGCTTTTCTGAAAAAAAACGCCCAACGTCAAGCGCCTTTTTGACAGCTGACCAATGACAAGCGAGTGGCGAGTCGTTTCCACAACAACAAAAACAACAAGAAAAAGGAGAAGATAGCCGGTAGACAGATCATACTAGTCTCGGAGCATAAGGAGTCGTATGAAACCGTGCATCATCCGACCGGAGCTCCTGGACTAAATTGTTGGAAGCACCATACAGTTTCCTTCCCTGTATAATTTCGCGCACCCACAAATGTCGTTGTGAACCGACATACCCTCCCCGTTAACTTCAAAAGCCGACATTTCTGCAGCACACAGCGCTAGGCTACCGTTGCAGCTGTTGTTATAGCAACAAAAGACGCCCTCAGCTGCTATTTGTAAACAAAACGCTGCCAGCTTTTTATTTTACTAAAAAAGCGCTCTTGTCAACTTTTTCTAGTCAAAAAAGACGCCAAGTGTGAACACGCCCTTAGACCATCATTTGTAGTCGGTTGACCAAGTTTGGGTGGTTTAGCTTGTTAAGAAACAAGCTGTTGATGTCCCTGTTTGGCTTCCAGTTTCCAAAGCTAGCGAATTAATTTTTTTTCCGAAACACAGAAATTAAAGTTTTCAGTTTTTCCAAAAACTGAAAACTAAAGTTTCAGTAATTAAATTTGGGTAAATGGTTTTGTGTTCACAGGTGATAAACCAGACATAAACCAAATGAAGTAAAGTTCTTCGGCATTATTTTAGTCAATGATTTCAGTCCTTGAAACTATTTTAATTTGACGGGGATTTTCGGTTACCAAAATTTAACGCATCACTATCAAAAATCCAATGTTTCTTGATCTTTTCAGCAAGATAAGTCACGTCAGTCCTTTCTTGGTTGTCAAAGTAAATTTAGCAGGTTTGCTTGTTAAGAAACCTGTTGACATTCCTTATTAGCATCTAAAACTAGTGAATTAATTTTTTACAGAAAACCCGAAAAACCAAGTTTTAAATTTGGGTAATTGGGTATTTGAACATGTTACGCTGTTCAGGATTTTGTGATTAAAGCAGACATAGTAAAGTTCTTTGGCATTGTTTGTTTGTTGGCAAGTATTTCGGTTAATTTTTTTTTTTTTTTTTGCAGTTTAGGCCTTTTTTTGTTTGTTTTTTGTTTTTACGAAAATTGGTACAATCCTTATCCAAAATGCAATGCATTCTGATCTTAGCAGGAATCAATCAGTTTTTGACTTCAAACATCCAAGTAGTGGTATACGATATGTATCTTCTATGATAATATCGTAATTTTTAATTCAACAGTGTACAAGCTGACAATATTGATTGTCACTTGCTTTCAAGACACCTCTGAGCTGCATTGAACAGTGACAGTAAATGCATCTAAATGCCACTTAAGATGCAGCTTTTTGTAACTATCTTATTATTCTAATTGAATTTAATTATTCAATTAAATGTAACAGTTTGACAATAAAAATAAAAACTCTGTACCCAGTATGGAGAATGAGGTTTAGGTGGTTTAAGATCATCTTCTCACTCTAACTCTTCTCCCAGGCACAACCTCATGCAGATGTGTTGGCAGTACAACCCGAAGATGCGGCCCACCTTCCTTGAGATCATCGAGATGATCAAGGAGGACCTGCATCCTACTTTCCAAGAGGTCTCCTTCTTCTACAGCGAGGAGAACAAACCGCCTGAGAGCGAGGAGTTCGACATGGACTTTGAAAACATGGAGAGCATACCACTGGACCCCTCATCCTATTCCCAACGCGAGGAGAGCCTCAGTAGAGACAACGGCCCCTCAGTGGGCCTACGGGGCAATTACGAGGAGCACGTGCCCTATACGCATATGAACGGTGGAAAGAAAAACGGCCGAATTTTGTCTCTACCCAGATCTAGTCCGTCCTAACATTTGCTTCGGCTTTTTCTCTTCATTTTTTTTAAAGAAAAGTTTTTAATGCATTATTTTTGCAGAGGCCCTTAAAGATACAGATCTCAGGTCTTTTTTGTTGTCGTCTTCGTCGTCGTTGTTGTTTCCGTCTCACGGCTACACTAGTATGGTTTCAACGAAAACGGACGTTATTTCGCCCATCATCCGACGCACCATTCGCTTTCTGACACTTTTACACTTTTGCCAAGTTTCCAAGACAGTTTGGTTGGGCGGTGGGGAAAAGCAAACTGTGAACATGACTAAATCAACCAGAAAAGCTGCTTTGGCTATGTCACCTCAAAGTCCACTTCCTTCTCCCTTGGATGCTTATTTCCTGTCTCTTTCTCTGTTTTTTTTATTTTTTTGTAAGTGGAAATCTTTTAAGATAGTGGCCTTTTATTAAGTGGCCTATAAAAAGAGAAGTGTCTATCAATGCTTGTGCTAATTTCTTTAGAACAATGACTTTACAGTGTGGAACTATGGGATGGCTTATATTCTTTTAGAACAAACTTTTGTTTTGTAAAGGAATGACTTTTATTTTGTCCTGGAGAATTCCTGATTCACATAGATGATGTTCACATGGTGTTCTGGTGAATGAGGTTTAATTTATTTGCTTTATTATTATTATTTTTTTCTCTGAGCTTTTTACTCTTGTGTCCTTTTTACCGGCTGAAGGATATTTAACAGTTATGAACTGGACAAAAGAGTTCCTCAGACTGACCAATAGCTGCTGCTCTGATATATAGTGGGTATTTGATTTTTATATATATATATATATATATATATATATATATATATATATATCTATATATATATATATATCTATATATATATATATATCTCGGTAACAGTATTTTAAATATACTATTCACAACATCTGAACTTTTGTACATAATTTTAATGTCTTTTTCTAATGTCTTCATCAGCTTTGCTTATACAATATTTTTTGCAACAATGTCTCTTTTTATGAGCTGTTTTTATGTCTAACCAAAAAAAAAATTGCATTAGTTAACGTGCAAGTTGACTCACAGTGATGTTCCAGCGTACAGTGGGGAGCGTTTTTGGTTTGGCCCAGATTCAGATTATCTAAATGACAATTTCAGTTTGGAATAATAATAATAATAATAATAATAATTAAATATTATTATTGTTATTTAAAAATACAAATCTTTGATTGCTCAGTTCAAGGGAATAAAACATTTAAATTTTCTGTCATAAATTGGATTTTTGTAAGATGTTCCTCAGTGAAATTTTGGGATTCCAAAAGCTGTTGTGGAGAATGTTTCGGAGCGTTTTCTTCTGTGGGATATGAGAGGTTGTTTTGGCACGATTTAGTATTTACCTGATTTTTTAGGTAGATTTAGGATGTTATTGTGAAAGATAAGCTTTACCGAGGGATTCTAGGTTTTTCGTTTTTCGACGGCAGAAATATTCGACCTGGTAATATTTGAAATGATCATTAAAACATTCCTGTAATTTATCCCCGATCAGGCTCTGGTACCTGTTAAAGTATCAAACGTGAGTGTAGTTCTCGCATGGCTTTGCATAATAACGACGTTTACGCTCTAGTTCTGAGAAAGGGAAGACTTAGAAGACCACAGGGAAAGTAAACTTCCTTCCCTGTCAGAATGATGCCGCTTTTTCCCAAATAATCCTTTAAAGAAAAAAAGCAGACAGCTTTCGTAGGCAGACGCTCAATTCCTCAACTTTGTGCCTTCTCCGATTGCCAGAGGCAAGAGAGATGGTGCTTTTACTGGATCTTGCTTGTCATCATCAAAAATGTGCACATTTCCTGTGTGTGCGTGTATATTTGTGTGTATGTATATTTATTTGTGGGTAGTTTGGGAGGGAAACGACAGAACGAGGCTGAAATTCACACGTAAGCTTTAGTTAGCATGTTTGCCATTTCATGTTTTTTTTTTTTGTTTTTTTTCCCCTCACCTTGCTCAATTTTTTTTTACCGTACCTGATAGAAAAATGTCCCCTTTCTTGATCCCATTGGCTTAATTTTAGATGTACATAGCAGAATCGAACAAATCAAACTTGCTTGTAGCTGTTCTCACAATATTACAGTGAAAATCTTTTTTTTTTTTTTTTTTTTTCCCCTAAATAACAAGATTACCATATCTTTGAAAAGGCAAATATTGGTATTTTATTTATTTTATGATCCTCATAATTATGTAAATCCCTGCTAGCTTTTATTAAAATACTCTTAAGGCGGGTAAAACTAGTCTTTTAGTTGTTTATTTTTTGTTTAAAGAGAGTTACAGCTGGCGAGGTCGTGAACGCAGTTGGTTTATTAGCGCTAATGTCTTTCTGTTGGTTGTTTGGACACAGTCTACCTCAGTATGTTTTTTAGAAACATTTTTTAGAGCCAAGTGCATCTCTCTTCAGTTGTTTGAATTTCTTTAACAGGCTTGTTTCGGGGCAGCAAAAACCATGTCCGCAATCCCAAATTCGGCCACTAGAGGTTCTCTCTCGCAATTACGATTATGGATCACTCTCTTTGTTCCCCTTTATTCGATTTTGATTTTGGAGAAAGCATAGAACCCAAAGATTCACTTTAACGGGTGACGTCTTTCTTTCGAGTCGTTTGAAATATGCAGAGCCAGTTTAGTTGAGGAAAAAATGAGATAAAACTAAAGTTTATCCATAGAGTATTACTAAGGTACAACCTTAAGTGTGCGTAAAAACTGTTTTTTATTTTACGGTACATTGTTTGGCTCTGCTAATCTGAATGAGGTATTATAGCGTTGTATCTCTTTGTCTATTACATGAAGCACTTATTTGAATAATACAACGTTTTTCGTAAAGCCACTTGTTGTTAATTCGCAAACATTTTAGTCCGTAATGTTTTCTGTGATTTAAGCTCAATTTAAACTTTCACGTCACTTCCTGAGAGACTACTGAATCACAATTTGTTGCGCGAAAATGCCCATGAAACTTTTACCCATTTTTTAAATTATTATTATTATTATTATTATTATTATTATTATTATTATTATTATTATTGGCTATGTAGTTACAGTGGGCGTACAACCATTTGTGATTCTTCGCTCTTCTTTGCTCACTGCAGTATCTTACCGAACAAACTTTCTGAGTTCAGTAGTTTCACATACAAAAACTTGTTCACTGTTTTTTTGGGGTTTTTTTTTTGGTTTATTTGCACCAAATGTGATTGTCAATGTCTTTTTTTGTTCCATGTGTTTTCTACTGTGAAAATTTCTATCAATGCCATAGTTTATAGTAAACACAGACTTCACCTGCCTCTCCTTACACATGCATTCATAAATACTCTCGCGGACAATCCTATGTGCCATAGAAACGTTTTATTTTCCTCAGGGAGATGTGAGCGTTGGGTTTCGTTTATCGGAGGAGCGTCAATTTTATCCACTGCTAGCTTAATCGTACGAGAAAAACGAATGGACAACTGCAAAAACGATGCCTTTGGATGCCAGTTGCGCATCTCTAAAGCATTTCGCATCTTTCGTTGCCTCTCAAATGTGTTTCGGGGAATAAATTGAGCGCCCCCTGGTGGATCCATAGTGCCTTGCACAAACCTAAGTATCCTCCAAGCCAAACCTGGCCAACAAACTCCCTGGACCGGATTGTTTTTCACCCAGCATCCTCAAAATACTGGAGCCTATTGTACAGATTTTTCGACAGGTTAGCACATCTTTGCCTCGACGCTTGGCTCGGTTTTACTGTATTGGTATATGTGAATGATATTCTTTTATTTTTAATTAAGCTGAACTTGTCTGTTCTTGGATATGCTACGGCTTGTTTTGTGCTCTTGACAAACCGCCAGACATCGTACGATTGATTCACTGTTACCCAAACAACTTTGGCAGCTCCCAGTGTAAAAGTCTAAATTGAGAGAATATAATTTTGATAAATGACCTTAAATAAATGTAGTAACAAAAACCCAAATGCGGTTTTCTACAGCAACCTAGAAAAGCAGAACAGGTCGAGCGCAAGGCATTGTATGTATTTTATTGTTTTTTAAAAGGAAAAAGTATTACACTTAGAGATTAATTTCTATTTTTTTAGTCAAAATAGGGAGGGCAAATTCAATTACTTTTTTGACTGTAAACTTTTACTATTCATGTACATTACGGAATTAACATTATCAATGTATATAGCTTTCTTTTCGATAAAAGTGTGATGTCTTTTGTTCATGGCATTACACTGTGATTCAGAGATATAAATGACATCGATTTCTCCAAACTGATCGGATGACGAACCGTTCGGGGGTTTGGCCTACAATGATGTTCTTGTTTTGATTTTTTTGTTTTTCTTCTCTCATGTACAACTACTTGTTTGCCATCCAAGAAATGATTGCATATCCTTTATCAGCATTTTGTATTTGTAAATTGTTACCCTTTTCTTTATACGATACGGACAATTCCTCTACATGGCGATTCATAAAGGTGACCGTTTGAATAAACAATTGTTTTTCAATGTGAAAAACTGGAAAAGACCACTGCAGACTTTATTATAAGCTACAATCACGCAAAAATAAAGGTATAGTTGACATCTGAAATGATTGATAACTTACACAAACAGGTTACTATGGAAGCTTGTTTCTGCCACGAGATAAAAAAAAAAAGGTAATTGTGAGTTTCGCACAATTCTGAGAAAAAAAAAAACAATTGTAAGATCTATACTCGCAATTGTGAGGAAAAAAAAGGCGGAATTGTGAGAGAGTCATTTTTCGAGTAAACTTGCAATTTGCAAGTCCAAAATTTATAGGATTATAAACTCACAATTGTGAGGAAAAAGTCAGAATTGTGACGTAAGTCAGAATTGCAAAATACAAACTCCGACAATACAAATAGGAGATATAAATTTGCAAATTGCGCAAAAAATTGGAATTCTTCTCATATTATGTAGGCGAAACAAAAAGAATTGTGAGGTTTAAACTTAGAATTCAGAGAGAAAAGTAAAATTTGCGAGATAAACTTAAATTGCGAGAAAAAGTCAGAATTCTAAGTATACTTCTCGCAATTCTGACCTTTTCCAGAAACAAGCTTCCATAGGTTACGGAGAACAACTCTGGTTAGAAAACATCATGTCAGCCCCAGTTACAGCACCAGTTTAAGTTTTATTAATATTGAATGTGGTAAATGTTTATTTCTTACGTAAATCTGACATCTTTTGGGGGCTTATATATATGATGAACATGTTTCAGGTGGTCCGGCCTGTTTCAACATCAAATAATCAGTGCCCTTGTGTATTTTTAATTTTTTTTCAACTGTATTTTCTGTTTAGTTGAAGGTTTGATCATTTTGTTTGTTTCATTCTGTTTGTTTTCTGTGTTTTGTTTTTCCTCTGTGCACATAGACGATCCCCACGGCTGTTTTTCTGCCCCATCATTCACCTGTATTGAAGAAAATGTTATTTAATCACCAACACACACTTTCCCCTCGCTGGTTGAATTTGTGCCATTTACATTGCATATGGAAACCACCGTCACTTATTTAAACAAACCAACAAATCCATCAGACCAGGATCAAACTGTGCCATGATTAACTAGTACGAATTGACAGTTTTAGTTTTTCAAAGAAAGCCAAGCAGTGACATGTACAGTAAATGTTGGAATGAAATAAAAATGAATCTTGCTGTGTGTAAATTATTCAACAATTAACTGTTTATATGAAATTTATGAATTAAAAATTATTGGGAAAAAATGGCTTGCAGTTGTGTCTGTTCCCAAAATAATGAACGGTTTTATTTGTACATCTTTAAGTGAGATAAAGGTAAAGTTTAGTTGTTGTTTAATAGTCCTCAAATGGAAAAGAACTACCAAAATCAAAAATTGACATTTCATTTTCCAAAGAAAGCAGAAGTTCATGAAATGACATAAGGGTGAGTAAATGATTTGAAATTTATTTATTTAAAGTTTTTAGCTGTTATTTAAAAACACTGTAAACCTGTAAATATATACTGAACAAAATTATAAACGCAACACTTTTGTTTTTGCCCCCATTTTTCATGAGCTGAATTCAAAGATCTAAGACTTTTTCTATGTACACAAAAGGCCTATTTCTCTCAAATATTGTTCACAAATCTGTCTAAATCTGTGTTAGTGAGCACTTCTCCTTTGCCGAGATAATCCATCCACCTCACAGGTGAGATGCTGATTAGACAGCATGATTATTGCACAGGTGTGCCTTAGGCTGGCCACAATAAAAGGCCACTCTAAAATGTTTTTTTTTTTTTTTATCTCACAGCACAATGCTACAGATGTCGCAAGATTTGAGGCAGTGTGCAATTGGCATGCTGACTGCAGGAATGTACACCAGAGCTGTTGCGTTTATAATTTTGTTCAGTGTATGTGCACCACAGATTGAGAGATCGAGAACTTTTAGACAAAATTTTGACAAAATGCTAATAACTCATACAAAAAGCACTTTTCCAGTTAAAACATGAAGATTTTGTATTAAACACTTTTGGAAAGTTCTGACATGCCTTTTATGAATAGATTTTCTTATTTATACTTAATACTACTTAAACTATGAAAATCTGTTGTAAAATATGAGAATTTTTTTTTTCTCCCCCCCCCCCCCAGTCTACTCAGTTGCCACTGAAGACAACAGCGTCAGTGAAGAGCTTGAGATGTGATGAAGAAAAATCAAGGTAAATGTAATTTGTGGACAATATTTTGACACTGTCTTTTCCAATCAAACCATAATTTTGTTAAAATAACACAGAAAACTGAAAAGATCATTTAATTGTGTGCATTTGGGATAGAAGGCTATAAAATTAGCATTAGAAAGACAAAGGAATTGGCTGTTTTGTTTCTGCAATCATAAAATGTCATTTCCATCATCATTTCCATATCAGAAGATACAATCTGAAATGAGGTAAAAATGACACTAGTGGAAATGTTGGTGATTTTCAGAAAAATTACAGAATGTTCCTGTTTATTACGTACATACACTGTGAAATATTGTTAGTTGACAAATTAAACCGTAACACTTTCGTTAAAGAAAGATTAATATATTTATTACAGTATTTATTAAGCCTTGTTAATGTAGGCTAATAAAAATACCAATTTTTTTTGGTAGTTCATGTCAGCTCAGGTTCATTAACTTTTGATTTTAATAATGTATTATGTTAAGAGTAACATTTACTCTTTTAGTTTGTTTCCCACAGTACCAAAAAAATGTCCAAGTTTGAAGAAACACCCATATGGTACTTAAGGTTACCTTGGTATTTACGTGTATTTACATGTCTTTTAAAACCATAAAAATACACTCAGTCTGTAGAGACTCACATTTTCTGTACATTGTCATAAGAGCAATAGAACAGTTAGACAGCAGGAAATGGCATGTTTTATCTCTAGTAGTTAGTGAAATGTGCACAGCAGCTAAGTTTAAGCAAAACAAGCTCTTCGAGGGGGTTCGTTCACCACGTTAACCACCAGCATTTCAGCTTATCTCCTCCTAACCCCTGCACAAGTGCACTCATTAGTGTGGGAACTATGCAGTCATCACATCACATGCACAAAAAGACTGTTTTTTTTTCTTCTACAGTTTGAATTAAAACGTCTATACCGTCGACACGTTGTGTTTGTACCATGTCTCAAAGAAGGGCCTTGTATGTGTGTGTTCATGTAAAGGCCATGTGTCTGCACTGAGTGTCAGTCAGAAGAGGAAGTTGTAGCAGTGTTGTGTGTTTCAGGCTGTGGTTAACGCAGCACTCTGCTCTTTTCAGACGCTTCAGCTACCAGAAAGTCGTGTGTTAGATTCAGAGGAGGACGTTTTTTGCTAGTTGTGGATTGTTGTTTGTATTTCTGGATTTGGGGTGAGTACGTAAAACGGATTGTTTTAGTTAATACACAATAAAAATGCTAACTTTGTTCGATTTGAACTGAATCTGTGCCATTGTTCTGGTAAGTCGTTATCTTCTGTAGCTCCAGATAAGCTCTCATGCAACCTTTAATGTGTTTAATCTTGAGTTTTGAATGAAGGTTGGATATTTTGGGCTATACAGTATAAGAACCCAACTTGAGCTCGACTTGGATTTCACTGGTGCTTTCAGCCATTATTGCTTCACCAGTTTCATTTAAGGAACTGCCTAAGCAGAAATGCAGTTCACTGTGGTGCAGCTGAATGACAAAGTGTAGAAAATCATACTTGTTGGTTGTGTCTTTTTCTTAAACCTGTTATTTTTCAAGAGCAACCGTTATGATGCTTGTTTGTGCTCTTCACAGATGGTGTTTTCCACTTTCACTATTATACAGCAGATCACGCACACCATTATAGATTTCATTTTAGCTCATCTTGCAAAAATTACCATGGGTTTTTTTTTACTTTTTTTTTTGGTGCATGTGGTGGTATCAGAAAGAAATAATATGGTACTTTGAATTATACCATGTACCATAGTAAATGCTACTTCCAAAAATACCATGATATTTTTGACAGAAATAGCTGTATGAATATGTCAGTTACACAATAACATGGTTTATACAGTATATTGGCCCAAAAAGTATTTGGGCATTTGAGCTATATTTAAAATCAACATTTTTACATTTTATTGCTATAATATGAGATAAAAAAAAAAAAAGTAACAGTTTATTTTAATGTGACATAGTTACACGTTACATGCACTTGCTATAGTAATAAAAGTTATGCAAAATTACAAAAATTCAACCCTAAACTTAGTAAGTACATGTACTGTAGTCAATTAATATTACTCAGTACTTATTTGTGTAATTAGACTGTAACATTTGCACCTTAAAACAAAGCCAAAAAAATAATAATAATTATATAGTGCAATTTTCTGGAACTGATAGGACATATCTCTATATGGCAAGTTATTAAAGGGGAGGAGTCTAAAAATAAGTGGCCTAGATGATGTCTGCAGAAAAGGAAAGTTGTTTGAGAGGCGGAGCAAGTTATGTTTTGATAAAAGGTTTCTGAGGGGGAGGAGTCTAAAAATAAGTGGCCTTGATGTCAGCAGAAAAAAAATTCTTTGAGGGGCGGAGCAAGTTATGTTTTGATTAAAAAGTTATCGAAAGGGGAGGAGTCTAAAGAAGTGGCCTCGATGATGTCATCAGAAAAGGAATGCCATTTGAGGGGCGGAGCAAGTTGTTACGTTTTGATCAAAGGTTTCTGAAAGGGAGGAGTCCAAAAATAAGAGGTCTGATGTCAGCAGAAAAAGAAAGTCGTTTGAGGGGCGGAGCAAGTTCAATTTGATAAAAGGTTGTTAAAGGGGAGGAGTCTAAAAAAGTGGCCTTGATGTCAGCAGAAAAAGAAAGCTGTTTAAGGGGCGGAGCAAGTTATGGTTTGATTAAAAAGTTATCGAAAGAGGAGGAGTCTAAAAAGAAGTGGCCTCGATGTCATCAGAAAAGGAATGCTGTTTGAGGGGCGGAGCAAGTTGTTACGTTTTGATCAAAGGTTTCTGAAGGGGAGGAGTCTAAAAATAAGTGGTCTGATGATATCAGCAGAAAAAGAAAGTCATTTGAGGGGCGGAGCAAGTTACGATTTGATGAAAGTTTCCAAATACAGTGAAATAAGTGTGACTTAAGTGTCCAAATCATTTCTAAAGGGACAATAAGGTGGTATTTACCACCTGACTCCATCACTGTGCCATTCTTTTGTCAGGGTAGTATTGAACACAATTCCATCCCATTCAGATCCAGTGGTGCTTCCTTTCTCTCTTTGATCCCTCCCTCTCTCTCTCACTGTGAGCCCCCACAGCGCTGCCTCTTGACTTTGAATCATATGTTAGATAATCCCGGCGGTTCCCTCCTCTTATCCGGCTGTAGGACTCGAGTTGTCCTGATATCTCGTTCACTAACTCCTCTGGGAGAAACTCGCACCGTCCACATGGCAGATCCACCTCTCCACAACTCCTGGCCCTCGTTCTCATGGATGAAACGGTGGTCCTTCAAAAGAGGTAGAGGAGATGACTGTGTCTTTCTGGAACTCTAGCGTCTTTCCTTTTTTCACTTTTATGTGCTACTTCTGACAATAATAAATAAATAAAAAAACATGGCAGTACCATAATATTTTTGGTACTTTTTTCTTATTTTATATATAAATTTACTTTTTATAGTTAATATTTTAATTTTTAATTTTGTAGTTATATATAGAAAATTCCGAATTGTACTCCTATTAGTTTGATTTAATTTATACTGATTTAATTTTAAGTATACTGAGTGTTTTATTTTGGCTTTCTGAAAGGGCCATGCAGTGGTGTTTTTTTCCCACCTTTTCTGTCTTAACACATCCTCAGATATTTATAGTTTTTGTTTGCTTGTGGTTGAGAGTGTAAATGACGTTATGGTACATGCAGTTGCGGTCTGTCAGACCACCAGTGCTCAAGAGGTCCGGTCACATTGCTATCAGAATGAGCTTTTGCATGCAGCTCTCATGACCAGACTGTATGTGTTAGCACACACAAAACCACACTTTCACACTTCTGACAGTTTGTCAGTTTATGTGTGATTATGTCATTACTGATTTTGAGATAAAAGACAGAATAACTGAAAACCACCATACTCCAAAACAGGAATTTTGGATATGCATTTGAGTACTGAAGACAGGCGGTTAGCGTGTTATACTCTGAGACATGGTGCATGGTAAACAAGTGATGTAAGTTTGATTCTGATGTGCAATTTCCTGATCCCATGTCATTTCCTCTCTTTACTATACTATTCTTTAAAGAGAAAACAAGATAAAAAAAAATGACATGTGCTTTTAATGTTTAGGCATTAGCACATTTGCTCTAAAACACTGAGCATCTGATATTTCTTGATCCCATTCCCCATCTTTCTCATTAATTTTGTTGTATGTCTTCTATAAATAACACATATATACAGCAGTCAACATTTGAAGTGGATCAAAACCTTTTATCAAAGTTGTCCTAAAACAAAAACAATACCCGTTCTTGTCTTAGGCCAACTTTGATTAACTTTTTTGATCGACTTCAGATGTTGACTACTATATTATAGATAGATAGATAGATAGATAGATAGATAGATGGGTAGATAGATAGATAGATAGATAGATAGATAGATAGATTTTTAAAACCATCTGTTAATGATGCTCCAAATATTGTGTGCATTTTCAGAGATTACCATCTCTGATGGAGCTCTGAATTGCTTTACAGCCTTGGGGTTGCCCCTGTAATCCTCTTGGAAACGCTCAAGACTCACATAATTCTGCAAATTGCAATTGGCAAACGTTTAGCTTCCTCCAGGGCTTCAGCTACTCAAGCGCATGGCACGGTCTAGGCTATTTTGTGCCTGTTTCCTCTTACTTAGACCAAAATAAAACTTTGCATCTTAATAGTGTGTGCACCGACCTCAGAGTGTGTGAAAAAGCAGAAGTTTTCTGTGGTAGACCTACAGTAACCCTTGTAAAAGCTCAGAGGCCCCTTTGCGTAAGTATTTATGTTGGAGCATATGGTAAGAAGGGGCAGCCATAAAAGGATATTTGAACATGACAAGCATCATGGTGCTCTTATAGTTTACATATCACGTGTCTAATTCGGATACAAACAACCTCACTGCTCTCAGACTCTGTCATTTGTCTAGGACTGAGCTGATTTATGCCAGAAAGTATTGTACAGTTCATTCATCCATCGTTTAAGGACAGGCAGTCGGTGGACGGTTCTGGATTGGACTCTGGTGTCTGGGTTTTGTCATAGTCTATATCATTACTGTCATAATTACCTAGTCAGTCAGGAACTCTGAGAGTTGGAAAAGTCACTTAAGCAATGCTCCAATATTGGTGGGCTTTAATTTAACTCTAAGGATGATTCTTGAGAGTTGAAGGCAAATTTTGCAAATCTTAAAAGATGCAGAACATTGAGTCTACATTCATAAAAAATACAGGTTCTGCAGTTATTCTTTTGGGGTTCTGCAGTTGGTTATATGGTTCTTTTGGAGAACAAACAAGTTCATTTTCAGGTTCATATGTTCAAGTCAACGAATTGGTTCCAGGTAGAGGAAAGGTCAAGAATTTCTTGTTTCTTTTGAAGCATAAGTACTTACATGGCTTTCTGAAGAACGTTGGGTTCTTCTATAGCATCAGGCAGGAGGCCATTATATACTCGCTATCAAACACAACCCAGAGTTTTGCTTCTATAAACTAGTGCTTCCATTTTACATCAGATTAAGATCTTCTGTTTACAGGGAAACGTTTCCAGCTTCAACTGACTCCAGCTGTGTGTTGATGTAATATGCTGAAGTTAATGGAAGGCACCGATAAGTTCTAGCAGTAGCTATTTAGAGTATTTTATTTAGAGTCCGTCATACTGGCTCTCCAGAACCGTATCTCTATTATTGCTATGTCACAGGAATAAACACAATAGATATGATGTAATTAGATATCCAAAATGTCACACCACTCTTACCTTGTTTTGTCTGGTGCACAGCAACAATATGTTTGATAAGGCACCTGACCAAAAGCAACACTCCAAGTCTAAGATCAAGAGTTCACAATTGTGGATAATATTCCTAGCTAAATTCATGGTGGAACGTTTTGTTTCAACCTCAGATTGCAAACCATGCTCTCAACTTCGTGCCCCGGTCTCAGCACCCAGCTCCTCCTCATCCTTGTCCCCAACCTCCATCCCAGAAGACGTCTTCTTTAGCAGTTTGCCTGAGGACAAGGTAAGACCCTGACTGTAACCCTTAAGCTAGCGCAAATGATTGTTTGATAAGAATGATGCTCAAGCCCCTAATCAAGTTCTAAACGTAACCCCAAAATTAGCCCTAAACCAGGGGTCTTCAACTCTGGACCTTGAGATCCACTTTCCTGCAGAGTTTAGCTCCAACCCTAATCAAACACACCTGAATAGGCTAATTAAGGTCTTCAGGATCACTTCAAAGTTGCAGGTAGGTGTGTTTAATCCAGAGCTAATCTCTGCAGAAAAGTGGGTCTCAAGGTCCAGAGCTGGAGATCCCTGCCCTAAACCCTCAAACTAATTGTTTGCCAGGAATGTTGTTCTAGGACCGTCAAGGATGTTGACCCAGGAATATATGGAACTTCGCAAAATCAGTCCATATGACTTGTTCATTATGTATATGTCTTTTGCTATCTGGTCTAATGACGAAAACGTACCTCTAGGAACTTTTTCACAAGATGCGAAATACGTGCCAATAAGTACATATCACTGCAGTTTCCAACAGAAATGAACACTAGAGGTGGTAAAACAGCAAGCATTTGTAATTATTTTCATGCACAGTTATGATTACAGCTCCATATGTTCCTCTTTCCAGACGTAACAAGCTTGTTCGTTAGCTCAGCCGGCACGGAATTGGACTTAGGATGTGGGATCCTTGGGTACAAATCCTGTTAAAAACATGACTCACCATGAAAGAGCTGAAAGACAAGCTAAAACGGCATGCTTGCGTTTTTACGTCACATTCACTTTTGTTCATACTATCGGGTAGGTTTAGGTGTAGTGCAGAAGGTACATTATTTTAAAACATCGTGGAGCATTAGACTTATAGCGCCACTCAATGGACATTTCAAATCAGAACTGCGGTGACACCTACAAAACCAACCTCACATAAAACATAACATATGTACATTCATCTATTCCGGGGGAAAAACGAACACTCTTTTAGCGCCACCCAGAGGACATTTCACATTGAATATGTCACGAAATGTACATGGCGGTACGTATTTTGCATCTTGCGAAAAAGTTCCCAAAGGTACGTTTTCATCATGAGACCAGGTTGGTCTTTTTGAAGCTGTATCATAGCTTTGTGTGAGGAAAAACTGAAGTTTCATTTAAAAGAGTAGTGTAATATCTCAAGACCTTGATCAAGGCACTTTACCACTGCTTCTTCCATTGGGATTGTCCCTGTCAGTGTAGTTTATTAGATAGATGTGTCTGCTCAGTGACTGTGTGCTTACTAACAGCCAGTGGCTCTTGCATCACACAAGAAGTGCAGCTTACTGCATCCTCTTTCAGTCCATGAATGACACTAGCGTGAGACTTACTTAGACTTCACATTATTAGTCATGTGTCATGTGACCTTTTTGTTGTGATAAATCAGCTGTCCATGGGTTTCTTGATTTCAGAGAAATTTCTTGAGCAACGAGTGCAGCAGTGAAGAGGACCTTTTAGACCTCTGCTCTTCTCTGAGAGATTCAGAATATTTCAGAGACCTGCAACTCGGATCCACTGAACCACCACCAGACACACGACTTCCGGTCTTAACTGCATCTGTTTCTGCCCCTTTGGTATCTCCTGCCTCCACATCGGAATCTGGATCTAGGCAGAATTCCACAGAGTTCAACACCCATCAACTTTTCCACGTGATTTCCACTGGAGGGGAAGCCATAGATCGCTTGGTTGCTATCAGAAACTCAGAACCGAAAGAATTCCAGGATTATCCCGAAACTGAGCAAGATGAGGACTCGGACACGGATAACTTTCCTACATTGGTTAGATCCATGTCCACGTCACGTAGACACAGCTGGGAAGTGCCAGTGTCACCAATTGACCTGGGAAGAAGGTAAGACTCATTTTTTCAGTGCTCCCAAATAGTTTACACACATTCCATAACTAACTATTGTTTTAGAAAATCTTTGAGCAGTGCATGTCTTCTGTCTGGTAGCAGAGTCACAGTATGTCTGTATGTAAACATTGTATGGTTATGTTGTGTAGGTTCAGTCTAGACACTAATGGCGTTGACAGTGATGGGGAACAAGAGGTCCACTGTTTGGCCAAAAGTCCCCTTCTACCATCTTCCTCATTCTCTGAAAGCTCAGTGGAAGAAACTACCAGCGCTGTGGAAAGTGAAAGCCCCAAAACACCAGTAACTGTCCTGATTGAAATCTCTGTCTTAGTATGAACAGTGCAAGACTCTATAAACCATACTCCTGCTCCTGGAGAGCTACCATCCTGCAGAGTTTAACTCCAACCCTAATCAAACAAACTTGAACCAGCTAAACAAGGATTACTTGAAAATAACAGACAGGTGTGTTGGAGTGGAATTCTAGCCAGAAGGTAGCCCTCAAGGAGCGGGGTTGACTTCCTATGCCGTAACTCTTATTGATAATGTTTTCCCATGATTTGGTTTTAACGACAGAAGCCACCAACACCAGCAAAGACAGTATATTCTAGATCTGAGATTCTCGCGACTGATGAAAAATCCCAAGCTGACAGAGTCTCCCGCATACTGGAGACTTCTAAGCAGGCTGCCAGAGAGGCTGGAGGTTAGTGAAATGATTCTCTAATTAGGCAGAAAACTCCAGTCAGTTTCTCATGGGCTCTAGCTCTGAAGCAATCAGATAAAAAAACATTGCTAATTCTGTCAGGAGGAATTCTTGGATCAAAAGCAGCAAAACACACATTTTACCATTTAAAGGGCCAGATTTACTAACAGCTTGCACCAGCGCAAACTGTCTTTTGGCATTAAAATAGTACTGTCAGGATTTACTAAAGACGCGCAGAGAAGAATTACCGTTGAAAAGGCATGGACACAGTTATTTTTGTGCCTGACGTTATTGAATATGCATTTGTAGGAGTTTCCCTTTCAGACGCAAAATTTATGGGAGGAGATTATTAAAATGAATCGGGCAACGCGATTTTCTAACGTTTACGCTTGTCAAATTACTGATGCCCAAAAAAAGCATGTCTTAAAGCAGGCAGTAGTTTGCGCTGCGTCTGTGTTCTTTAATGTGCACATTGTCAGTAAATCACACGCAGAATTTCCCCTCCCATCAGTGCTTTTATGAAATTGCGCTCCAACGCTAATTTGCCCTGTTTAGTAAATCTGGCCCAAAGTCTTCCACAGAGACCTTGTTTGTCGGTAGTTCTATAGATAAACTATGTTCTGGTGCTTTCAAAAACCCAGAAACTGAAACATTGATTTGAACAATCTGTAACTTTTTGAACCTCCAAGGAACCATATAGAAACTAAACCACCCTATACAGCCATATATCTTTTTTGCTAGTAAAACTGAACCTAAAGCGCTGAAAAGAACAACTGAATACATGTAATCCTGACTTGTGTTGCTTTGGAATTCCAGAAGAGCAGGAGTCGGAAGAGGGGCTGCAGTCAGTGGAAGGACGGAGTCATGTGTAAGTTTTCACATCTTTGTTTTGTTTAAGAGCACCATAGTAGCTATGGCAAAGTTATTTTGAGTCAGTGATGTTACATAATTCTGAAAGATTACTGAAGGACCTTGGAATCTGTCAAGACGATCAAGTAGCTTCCATGATGGCTTCCTGGAATGCATTTATTAGCAAGACCAGTACTGTATAATTAGCTGGTTCGGGGTCCTGTTTTATTTGCATAAAACTATTAAGGGGCGGTCACACTGCACTCTTCATTCCATTGACTTCCATTCACACGTATGCGAATGCGTCAGACCGGAAATGCAAGCCTGTGCGAAAAGTTTTGCATTTTCGCTGCGTTCTGAAGTTCAAGCTTGGGGAACTCTGACCTGCGGCTTCGCATCACCTGAAACCTTGTGACCAACAGCAGATCGATACGTCACAGCATGACCTTGTAGCTGAATTAAAAGAACATAAATTTAAACTGCAGTGCTGCAGGAAAGCATAGTAGATTGTATTTTTTTACATTTTAGATGTATTATTATTTGTTATGTGTTGAATTTAAGTTTTTAAAAAGATGCATGACGTCATATCGTTGCAGCGTCCGAGGAAATTTTGCATGCTCAAAGTCTAGTGTGACCGCGGCTTTAGTCGTCAAAATGCATATATGCTAATTATTCTAATAACAAACATTGACAAGCATAGTTTTCTGTCCTGTTGATGTATTTCCTGTTGTAGGTTGGGACATATCGAAAGACTTGTTCCTTTTCTTAATTAGCCAGTAGCTGTTAGCTAAATCACACTGCGCAGTTGGCTGCAGCTAGTATTGGGGGAGGGGCATTCTTATTCTAGAAATCCATTTGATTGGACAAGAATGTAGTGCAGGATGATGTCATCAAGATTTTGGGTCCGTTTTCTTGAAAGAGACCTACATTTTAAACGCGTGAATCAACTTTTAAGAGCATGCTAGCATATAAATTAGCCTCAATGCTAATAGAAGGGCACTAAAAGGAAACAAATTAGAAAAACTAATCTAAACAAGCCTTTTTTCAGTTAAACTAAAGGAAGTCATGGGTGATTTGATTGTAGCCCACCGTGTATGTAGTCTGCCACTGTATGTGTGAGCTAGGCAGTAGATTTTGTGCTGATGGTTTTATTTGGACAGCGGCCCACCGTGTGTCCTGCCGCTGCCACACATACTTAGCCTCAGTGTCTTGTTTGTCTCAGGCTGATGGTACAGAAAGTTCTGCAGGAGCTTAAGCAGTATCATGGGTAAGTAAACAGTGTGAAGGAGCCTGTCGCGCCCTCCTACAGACTAACAGAGCGGCCCACGTTTGGTTTGCAGGCCCGAAATAGAAAGCATTGTTTCTCACTTGGCTGTCTTGAACATGTTAAATACGCAAACGTACACATGCTGCATTTTATCATCTGTGTTTACCACTCTTGCTGTATTTCTAAACCTGGTGGGGCTTTTCCTGGTTAGGACGTCCTTGTTTTATCTCAAAACCTGCATGAGAAACCAGAGCGTGCTTTTAACAAGGTCATGAAACATATGCACAGTAACTGACGCTTCTAACAGCAGACTAGCAAGAGGGTATGTTCGGAATGGAAGACTAGCGCACTGTTTAGTCCATACTTCATTTTGTACTCTAAAAAGTAGTGTACTACACTGTACACTAGAGATGTTAAAAATTGTGGTTGATGCAGTTGCTGCTCTAAAAATGGAAGGTTTATTCAAACATGTTGCATTGCGGGTTGCCGAAAATTTGCGTACTGCAGAAATAGTATGGTGGTGTTCTGTTCTGAACATAAAAATGCAATACTAGCATGCTTCTTACTGCATACTACATGATATGTTTAAGCAGTAGTATGCACATTGTCACATCACCTCATTGTGTTAGCATGGCATAGTAGTTTGCCATTGCGAACATATCCAGATTAATTTTGCAGTAAACATGTGGAGCCAGTGGAGAGTCTTGTATTGAATTCATTCTAATCTGATCGAGATTATCTTGGATTTTCCTCAGAGCTAAACGCAGAACTTCAAGCATAGAAAGAAAGGAGGTGGCAGGGAATGTCACGTGGTACGAGTTTCTCGCCATTGAGTAAGCCATTGACCTTTTTATGCTGTTCTTTATATAATAATCACTTAGATATACTCTTGTTCTCTTTTGAATTTTAAGTTGGTTTGATGTTTTTTGTAGGAATGACGAAGAAGAGGAGGAAAGGCTGGAGCGTCCAGAAAAAGGCACCAAAGTCAAGCGGACTCTGAGCTCACTGAGGAACCGCATGACCGGATCCTTCAACAAAGACAAAGTAATCACACACACGCTGTCATCGCTCATGCTCAGACTGTGGGAAAAAATCATGTCCATTTCTGCTGAACCTCACAGCAACTTCTGCGTCTCTGCAACTTCCTCCTTTTCTTGAATGTAGAAAGACACTAAACTCGCCCATGCAGCCTACTGGGGAAGTTCTGACCTGCTCTTTAAACTAGCCAGTTGTATATTGTCTTTTAAAAATAAAACACAATAAGTTAATTAGTCAATAAAATCCTTTTTAAAACACTCATCAGCTATAACAGATATCTAATTATTTTGGTTATATAGCTGATGTATTGTAAAATGTTAGGGTTAGTCTATATTTAGGACTTAAAAACGACGTAATCTCACTAAGAAATATGCAGGTTATATTTATACGCTTTTCCTATAGTAGTTCAGCAGAATTAGAGTAAAGAGTAAAATAATTACGAAATGCACACAAGAAAAAATATCCCTGGTCTTCCATAAATTAAATTAAATTACATTAAATTCCCATTTCATTTATTTCACTATCTATCAATAATTCATTATAATACTGATAATTTGGTGGAAAATGGATAATAAAAAAATTAAAATTCATTTTAGCATCAAGCCCCACTCTTCCCTATAATTAAATTAAATGTAGTAATAATAATAATAATAATAATAAACAAAATTCTATATAGTCCATATATTCTATATTTATTTATTCAATTACTTATTTTTCATCATAGTAATGATAATTTGGTGGAAAATAATAATGAAAAAAATAGTATCTATCTCTGCTCTTCCCTATAATTCAATCAATTTCTTAATATAAATTAAAATTAAAACAAATTAAATTACATTTTAAAATTCTGCAAAAATTACATCCACTAAAACAAATACTACCATGATGTATACTGACAAATGTACTTTAGGCTTTATATTCTATATATTTTTTCTGTTTATTTTAGTGCTGTCAAGTGATTAATCATGATTAATCACATCTAAAATAAAAGTTTTTTGTTTAAGTAATATATGTGTGTACTGTGTATATTTATTATGTATATAATAAATATTTTATATATAATTATAACATATTTTTCTTAAAAATATACATGCGTGTGTGTGTGCGTGCGTGTGTTTGTATATACATAACAAATTTACAGTTCACACATATATTATGTAAACAAAAACTTTTATTTTGCATGCTATTAATCGTTTGACAGCACTTGTTTATTTATTTTGCATCATAGTATTGAGAATTTGTTGTAAAATGGACTTAATTGTCATGAAAATAATAATAAAGAAAAACCCTAAATTGTATTCCTAAATTTATCCCGTCTTCCCGAAAATTTAATTAAATTCAAATTTATTGAATAAATACATTACATCCACTGAAACAAATACTAATATGATCTTTGAAATTTATATTTAATAAAAATATGTATTTGTTTATATTTTTTTTAATATCATCAAATAGTATATAGAATTACAAATAGCCTGTCTACAAAATTATATATAATTGTTTATTTATTTATTTAAACTTTTGGGTGAAATACAACCTGGACATGTTTTGTGAAATAGTTTTTTCTGTCCTTTTGCTAACTATCACAAGTTAACGTTACACGTCTCTTGATTCCTCTGTTTTCAGGGTAAGACCCGAGAGAAAGAGCAGCAGAAAGAGAAAAGCAGAGAGAGAGAGAAGGAGAAAGAGAAAGTGCGGCGGCGCAGCGTGAGCGGCCACCAGCTCGTGCCTGGCTCCTTCTCCACCTGGGCGACATGTTCACTGTGCAGCAAGACCCTGCAGAGGAAGCATGGCCTGCAGTGCTTGAGTGAGTAACACACGGCCACAAACACAAACACACACCTGTGCGCGTGTGCAGCTGCTCCACGCGGCGCTCCGCTTCCACCACAGCGCATGCCACTGCAAACCTGAGGTGTTTATGGGGCTTTTGCATCTTTCACGAGTTTTCTGTAATTAAATGAGCTGCGATTAACTGTCAGGCGCTTGACCCACTGACTCAAACTGTGACATGACGCAGCGTTGCTCGTGCTTCGGCTGTTTTGCAACCCACTTTGCGCTGCGGGTCTGCCTACAGATGAACTAGTTTGATTTTATGAGGTTTCTAGTGACTGAGGGAGTTTCTAGTGACAAGAGCACGTACACTAAAAAAAGATCATGATTTTAACGGTAAAACGCTACAGTAAAAACCTGTTAAATGGTTAACGGAAAGTTCCTGTAAAATTTACAGGGAAAAACCGTAAACTGACGCTCCCAGAATTCCCTGCGTTGCATTTCAAATTCTGTTTGAATTTGATGTTTTTTCTTTGAAATAACTGTTTCTTCTTATTTTTTCTTATCAGTTATGTTTGTTAGGGTTGTATGTTACATCTAATGTTGTTAAATTAATGTTTATAGCATATTTCAGTTTAATGAGTCTCACC
>JAFVLL020020910.1:0-45281 GCA_021397915.2 Tor tambroides | reverse complement strand
ACAAAATTTTGATGCAATAGTTTTTTTTAACTTTAATGTTTTATTTTACTTTTATTAGTTTTTTGTACTTTAATGTAAACAAATATTAATAAAAAATATATCAAAACACAAGGGGAAGTTGTGGCCTAATGGTTAGAGAGTTGGCCTTGTAATGTAAAGGTTGTGAGTTCAAGTCTTGGGCCAGCAGAGACTGTTGGTGGGGGGAGTGAATGTACAGCACTCTCTCCACCCTCAATACCATGACTGAGGTGCCCTTGAGCAAGGCACTGAACCCCCAACTGCTTTGTGGGTGCCACAGCATAAATGGCTGCCCACCTGTGTCTGTCTATTTAACCATATTTTGGGGACAAAAGTGAGGTAAACCTGACAAAATCTCCAAAAACCTCCCTTTGGGGACGTCCTCATTTGTAAAACGGGTTTAAAAATAAACTAAACAAAGTTTTTTTGAAATTGTAAAAATGCAGAAAGTTTTCTGTAAGGGGTAGGGTTAGGTGTAGGGTTGGTGTAGGGCAATAGAAAATACGGTTTGTACAGTATAAAAACCATTACGCCTATGGAATGTCCCCATTTGGATAGCTAAGTAAACGTACGTGTGTGTGTGTGTGTGTGTGTGTGTGTGTGTGTTTAACCCAACCCTTTGGATGGGTTAAATGCAGAGCACAAATTCCGAGTATGGGTCACTATACTTGGCCATATGTCACATAATTTCTTCTGTAAAAGTCTTAAGAGGACATCCTATATTTCACCAACATGTCTTTATGTTTATCTTCATTTTTATAGCTTACCCCAAGCCTTGTGGTAATGCAATGAAATCGATCAGTACGCCTATAGCCAATGTAATTATATGACAAGGACAATGAAATGTAAATAAATTTAAAAAAATATGCTACCTAGAAATGAAAGGCACTTTTTCCTCTAATACAAAAATCTTGTTCAATTTGTTACCATCACCACAGGACCATTATTTAGATTTAGGTTTTATATTCCATAATAAAGTCTAATGACTATCAAAGACATAAAGAGTATCTAAATATCTGTTCAGGAGTGAGTATATTTGTGCAGCTATTTGTTTGGAGGTCAAAGCTCATGTACATCTACTGATTGACATCTTTCTTTGGGATTTAATAAATATGCATGTGTCTATATGGCCAAGATTAATAAAAGGCTGGCTTTTTAAATTCATCTTCTTTTCCTTTTATCAGATCGCCTGGTTCAGCAGACAGTCTGCATATTGCAGTCAGCACACGTCGGACTTGCTGTTTGTTCTCTGTGTGTGTGTGTTTGAAAGAAGGACGGGGGTGTATGGAAAGCCTTATACACCAGACTAGAGAGAATCAGAGAGTGAGGGAAACAGAAAGGACAGAAAGCAGAAGGATCCATCTCAGAATTAACAAAGAGAACAGCTGAATGATCATTCATTCTTCTGCAGAGAGGTGAGTGCATGACATCTCTGTTATGTGTGATTCAAATAGAGAAGCAGATGACTGTAACATCTCGCAAAAACCAGGTCAGGAGAGCAGGTCAATGCACTTGTCTTGCATCTTTGCTTTTTGTCTGAGGGGTCTGTTGTGGCTAGTTTGTGTATGCCTCATCCTGTTGATCCTTGTCATGATGGAATGAGCTTTTTATCTTTTTCAGTCAAAGCTTGACTACTGTGGTTCCGTGGCTTTTCCAGATATTTAATAACTAGTGTGGTTTGAAGACAGACGTCAAAAGTGTCAGTGTGAGTAGCCACATTTTGTTGGTGTGGCAGATTCTGTTTTCATTAACGTACGAGTGCCAGTGCGCCCTTTTAAATGTTTGTTTTTGGGTTGCCATGCAACAAAAGTGAGTGGAACAGGAAATTGATGTGATGACAGATGCGACTTTACTAAGAGCATGCCGTGATTGACCAAACTGTTAAAATGTACGCCCACACCCCTCTCACAAATGCCTTTGAAGGTGATATTGTCAACCAACTGGATGATGAAAATACTCCACAGACTTATTAAAAAATATTGGGTGTCTGTGAAGGGTTCATGCATTAAAAATAGCTGCTTTTTATAGCATCACATCATTCGCAGGTGTCCTTGTCCTTGTCTCCTGGAACAGACATCAGCTCGCTCTCTCAGCTCCCAGACGTCTGGCTTCCTGTCTACGTATAATATCTGTAAGACTGTTTCAAAATGTATCCCTTTCACACTATCAGCGACAACACAACCACACAGTTGTGTCAAAAGATGATGTTCAGAGACTAGCACCTGTGGCTGATAGTGCTAAAAACATTTCAGATGTACCACAAAAGATGCAACCATAGGATCTTCCAGGTTACTGTCTCTTAGCAACAGTGGGCCATTCACCTCCATTGTGCTGGTTGCCAGGAATGACGATGTTTCTTAGAGCTCAAAGGAGAGAGTCATCGGCTAACAAGACATGCATATACGCACTCTTTCTATTTTAGATCTAACAGACTGCAAAACCAGGAATGCATTTCCGCCGCCGGGCGTCTGAGGGGATTTAAATGAAAGAATCTTCTAGAATCTGTGTGAGTCGAATGAGTGTAACTGAAATTGTACTCTTTTCACCAGGTCTTCACCAGTGGTTTCAAGCTTAGAATCGTCCTGAAGAGCTATACATCGACAAAAACGTGATGCAAACTCCAGCGTCCATGCTGATGGGGGTGGTTTTCTCTCCCTTGGGCCTTGTGCTGGTGTTCACTGCAGCGATCACGCCGCAGTGGAGGGAGGGACAGGCGCGGCTGGGTGCGGCAGGGCGTGCCGGAGCAACGGAGCTCCTCCTACTCCGTTCGGACGGCCTGTGGGAGAGCTGCCTGCAGGTGGTGCACTCCGAAGTCAAAGAATGCTGGCCCGTGTCTGGGTCCTATCAGCGGGACGCTCGGGTTCGAATGGTCCAGGGGATGGTGCTGTCGTCTCTTTTCCTGTGCGGTGCGGGGATTGTCCTCGCCAGCGTGGGCGTCCGCTGCTGGACCGATATCCCGCTTAGGAGTGTAGCGGCAGCTGGTGGCCTGTTGGTGGCGCTGGCGGGTGTGCTCAGTCTGGCTGCGTTAGGAGTGTACACTCATAATCTTTCGAAGCTGGGGATTGAGGTGGATTCAACCGTATCAGAGACACAAGGACTCAACGTACACAAGCCACCCCGACTAACGTTACACCCAGGCGGGTCGCTGTATTTCGGGTGGGTGGGAGCTTGGGTACAGGTGCTGGGAGGGGCCGCGCTGCTCTTTGGGTTCAAAAGCATGAAGTGTTCATCCTGCTACAAGCAGAGACTCAAAGACAGTGCAGAAATGTATGAAGTGAACTGTTAGATGACCAAACTTTGCTGAGAGATGAAGAGACTCTTATGGTGTTTAAACACATTGAGCTTGCACATGACTCATTGTAGTACAACTGGTAGTGTTTATGAATTGGACAAACGTGATGTTTCTCATATTTTAACTATATTAAGTATATGTAGGAAACCACTAACAGAAGCCTTAAGACCTGTTCACACCAAGAACGATACTATAATGATAACTGAAACATCCACCTTATTCTTCAACGCGAAAGTAAGCCAATGGGCGAGACTTTCGGTTTATTAGACGCTAAACAAGGCGCAGTAAACGGTAAAACTGTTTGCACTACAAACCAGTGTGTCCACAATTAAGACAATACATTAAAATAATATGGCAAGACACATCAATTTACAATCTATTTCGCGAATAGGCGCTTCGTTTTTAAGTTTTGTCAACTTTTAAAAACACGACTCGAGATATTGCGTTCCTTTTTCCTCCAGTGCGACGCGCCTCATTTTAACGTAAAGATGCGTTCTGTGTGAACGGTCCCTCAGCTGATAAGACATTATAGATTGTATGAGTTGTCTGTTTCGTGGCAGATTTTACTGTTTATCATGACTATTGTATTATTCTTTCCAAAGCTGTTGTAAAATGAAAGCAATGTACTAGTGTCACAAGGCTGTTGGCATTTTTGGCTTTTCCCGCTAGTGCGTGAAATATGTGTCATGTGTTCGCTCAAGCCTTATGGCTGGTAAACAGCAGTGTTTATTTGTAATATATTGATCTGTAGGCTAATTAATTACTACCTGTACCTGATAAATCTTTACGTTGTAAATATGTGGTTATTGACTGTGATAGCCTACTGTATGTGGTAGGCTGATTAAATGTTTCAAAGCATTTTTTCCTGCTGCGTATGTCATGTGAAAAGTTAGACTGCTTGTAATATTTCAGTCATCACACCTGCTCAAACTATCATGCTAACTAATAATGATTTTAGCAAAACAACTTGTTTGGGTAAATACACAGCCACCTGACCTGTACATTCCCACATCACAAAGAGCTGAGGTCAGATCACGTCATGAGTTTAAATATTTGTTCTTTTCTTTTTTTTTAAGAACAGGCCTGAGTTTCTTTTAATGCCAGTGCACATGTTTTGGATTGAGACAATCAAATATTCTACTTGTTTGGTTTAGAAAATCTTATCAATTGTTACACTAAAAAAATACAACAAAACATATCTACGTGAGGAGGAAAATTTTGTATTACAGTTTAGCAGAGCAGAATTACTGTATGGTAACTTATTTTATTTGCATTTATTTATTTATTTTATTTTATTTTATTTTTTGCAAAAACTATTTAATACACATTTAAACCAATTTCAGTTGAACAGATGTGGTGAGATTGGCTTTTGCTCTGCATAAACATGCAGTAATTGTACACTTTGTATAAACAACGCAAATGACAAATATATTTAAAATCTCATGTTTCTATTTCTTATATCTTTTTCTTGTGTGTATAAACAAAAATTAACAGCAACATGAAATAAATTATTATTACATTTTGGGACTTTTTCTTTTCTCTACAGGAGACAAAAAACACACAAGTCATTTCACACTCACTGCTCTCTTTCTAGAGATGAGTTTATCAGTTTAGGACAAAAATGTCTGACTTTATAACCAGTTTTTGTCTTGGATAAATAAAACACTATACACAAAAAAAAAAAAAAAAAAAAAAAAAAACTATTTCACCATTATATGCAGAATTTTACACTGTTGGTATAAAAACGCTGAAAGACTCAAAGGAACAGGTGACTGGAGTGTGAAACACCTCACGACCAAAACACAGGGCGCCACTGTGTGGCAATTCTGGGGAAATGACCCTTGCTGGGCATTTAATACAAACTATGCACAATGAAGTATCATTTTTTTCCCCTCAGGAAATATAGTTTTTGAGCCTGCTAAACTTGTTTTTAGGATCTACACTGCCATAAATTTTCTATATAATAAAAAGAACACATTCTTATAAAAGCAATACTTTCTCGTCTATCATGTCTGAACATACCGGAAAAATTCATAAAATATTTTGACATATTTAGGGAATCCTTACACACATACCTGACGTAAAAACAAATATGCATCATATTAATATAATTCATCTAAAATATATATATTTAAAATCACATACATCAGTATAATCAATATCCTTTAGCAAGTGCCTAAAGTTAGATTTGTTCTTTTGCCAGCATCAGGCAGTTCATTATAAATTCAGTGATAGTTTATAGTGAATGAACAGCAGAAGTTTGAAGTAGTTTTGAAAAGCCCCAGATGACGGATCTTCTGGTAAAACAGCCAGTGCTCTGTCCCAGATGGCTGCAATTTGGATCCATGTATTTATCCCAGTGTTGAACTTTCATTATGTTTTAATACAGTACAGGAAGGAAACGGTTGTGTTCACAGAATCTGTGTAAGCGTTATATGTAAAAATAGTTCTCTGAAGTTTCGTCTGTGACTGTGGTATGTGTTTGCATTGGCACCTGTGCCTCTGTAGAAGTGGAGCCTCTGTCATCAGGTGTCTCTGAATCTACCAACTGTTCCCCATCACTCAGACTCAGTGTGCTTGCTTTGTCGTTGGCCTTAGACACTGTGTCTATGCTTGGCGAGTCTGTCTGTTTGTACTGTCTCTCAGTGTCCTGCAGGAGCTCTTCATTTAACTTCTTCCACTGACGAAACTTCTGCGGTGAGAACTCAGAGTCCTCCAAGATCTTGTTTATCAGGTGAAGTTCTGCTTCCTTTGCCTAGGAAACGCAGCAGCCAGTGAGAAATGAAGAGAGCGCTGTGTGCATGACCTACTCTACCTGGGTAATTACATACACTACCAGTCAAAAGTTTGGTATAATTAAGATTTTTTTGTTGCAAGAGGTCTCTAATGCTCAGCAAAACTGCATTTCTTTTTAAAAAAACTACAGTAAAAACAGCAATAATTTGAAACTGTATTACAATTTAAAACTTCAGTGCCACATGATCCTTCAGAAATCATTCTAATATGCTGATTTAGTGCATTATTATTATTTATTATTTTTGGTGCTCAATTATTAATAATGGTTCTTATTATTAACAATGTTGAAAACATTTTTGTTGAAACTGATACATTTTTTTCAGAATTCTTTGACTATAAAGTTATAAAAAGATCAGTATTTATATCAAATAGCATTCTTTTGTAACATTATAAATATCTTTACTGACATTGACATGTCATTTTTGATCAATTTAATGCATTCTTAATAATAAAATTATTGATTTCTTTTCTTTAACTTACTTTCCCCAAACATTTGTATGGTAGTGTAGCACAGTTTCCACAGAAAGAATAAGAAGCACATCTGTTTCAACATGATTAAATCATGATTCAAATCATGATTAAAATGATTTCCGAAGGATAATGTGACAATGAGATTTTAAAATTTATTAAACTAGAAAACGGTTCTTTTAAATTGTACTAATATTTCACAATATTACGTTTTTACTGTATTTTTGATCAAATAGGTGCAGTCTTGATGAGCATAAGAAACTTCTTTTAAAAACATGAACAATTAATGTTAATTTGTTAACTTGTTATCTGGTACTGTACTTTAAACTGTCCATCTATTATGATTGACATGAGTAGGAAATAATAATAACAGTTTATGTTGGGTTGTTAGTGTGTGTGTAAATGCATGTCTTACCTTAAGTGTGCTCTGGAGGGCACGTAGTGTGTGTATCTTCTCATTGATAACAGGGTTTTTGTTGCGTTTGATGAAGGATTTACGAAGCTGGTCATGAGTCGTCGGCTGATTCTGACCAATCAAAGACACTCCTCCTTTCTTTAGGCTATGGAACATTTCATCCATCTCATCTACATTTCCTGAGAGACACAGAGTGAAAGTATTGGTTTTTATTAAAGAACTCGTTTTAGCTTTGAATGGGCTGTAAGGATTTTAAAATACAAGATATAAAGAGGCTGATGAAATTTACGATGATCCTTTACCTGCAATTTTACTGCCCCCTGCTTGTGAAATGGTTATTGGCTCTGACATCCTGTTCTGCTTTTTCTTTGTTCGTGGAAGTGTGTTTGATTGTGTTTGAGTTTTCTATGACAAATAAAGAAGAAACTCTGTTAGACATTTTATGCTCTAAAGGTAATGTACACAGTCATATTCCTCATTTGTAAGCTTGGATAATGAAATAAATTCTGTTTATTGTAAAATTCTGTATTAATTACAGATGATCCAAGCAGCTTTTTCGTGAAGTGGCAATATTCCACACTTCATTTTAAAAGTTTATTACTTTTATTCAGCAAGGACCCATTAAATTGATCAAAATGACAGTAAGGACATTTATAATGCCACATTAAAAATGTATCACAGTTTTCAGCAACACAACTGTTTAGAACATTGATAATATTAAAAAATATTTCTTGAGCACCGAATCAGCATATTATAATGATTTCTGAAGGATCATGGGACACTGAAGACTGGAGTAACGGCTGCTGAAAATATTACCGTATTTACTTTCTTCCGATGAGAATACGGTGAACGTGAAGATTCCTCCTCCGATTCAGTTTCACTGTAACATTCTGACAACAAAAACATTTTACATTGACAAAGAAGTATATAAACAGCAAATATACCATGAAAAATGCGTTAACACACATAATAAACTAAAGAGGCAGAATAAATACATTTCTGTCTGAATCATAATCATATGACACAAAACATACACTTATAAGCTGACTGCTGATTTTCACGCATGTCTGATGATTGACTAAATTGTAAAGAGATTCTCATGTTGCATTTTATCAATCAAAACTGATACTGTAGTACAGATTTAATCTGGCACTGCATATTTTCACAGAACTTGGAGCTGTCACAACTTGGCAGTGTGAATATGCCAGCTATTAAATATAACTGAATCTGAATATGTTGTTTTCCTACCTTCTTCACTGTCTGGCTGACTTTGAACATATTTCTTATGTTTCTGAATGGCTGTGATTAAGCAATTAATCCATCTGTGGAAACAGAAAGATAGAGAGAGAGAGAGATCAGAGATTTATCACCAATTTACACATCTCACTAGTTTCCCATTTGCACTTTAGGGGATTTTTATTGTGTTGTATTAGGTGACGGCCAGTAGGGGGCAGAGGTGACCTGTGAGAAATCCTGAATGTGTAAAACCAATGAATGTGTGTGCTGTAGCACAGAGCAACAATAGGCAGGTAAACATGAGGTGGGAGTATTTAAGAGGTTAAACGCTTTGGCTTTCACACAATCTCCAGTGCCACAGGCCGACTGACACTGTAGCTCTCTATGTCTGACTCTGCTGACTCACTGCTTTACTGCAGCTCCTCAAGTGCTACTCAAAGTCATTAAGATTCATTTTAGAGTTCAGAGCTTTTCATAACTAGGCTTAGATTGAGTAGTGCAACCTGGCAACAGAATATCTGGACAATTGTGCCTGAAAATAATGGACATAAATGGCATGGAACTCTTTACAAGAGACAAACTGAGTCTCCTGATATTGGTCTAATATTATCGTTTGACAAACGAGTGGGGGAATGATACATGATAGTTAACATTACTGCCCAGGGTTCTCTCATGAACATCATATCATCAGCTCTATTTTTAGAGGTAACAAGCACCTGAGTTCTACTGGTCATGGGACAAATCATGAAGTGTAAAAGAGAGCTCCAATCTGTAGTGCTATTACATAAAGTGCTCCATTCTGAATTACTGCAGAGGCACTATGCAATGGCTGTTGAATTATCTGACCAAATATTTAAAAAACTAAAGTTATTTTCACAAAATATATGTTTCTAAATAACAAATACAAGCCTTTCCAGCTTGCAAGCCTTTACCAGCCATTAAAATAATCGTTTTCAACCAGGGGACCAATCCCATTAGGGGGCTTCAGCCAGCCTGCCAGGGGGCCCAAATAAGTATTAAAATTATTTAAAGGGATAGTTCACCCAAAAATTCTGTCATTAATTACCTCCCGTCGTTGCAAACCCATAAGACCTTCGTTCATCTTTGGAACACAAATTAAGATATTTTTGATGAAATCTGAGAGCTTTCTGACCCTGCATAGACAGCAACGCAACGCAACGCAACTGCCACGTTCAAGGCCCAGAAAGGTAAGGACATTATTAAAATAGTCCATGTGACATCAGTGGTTCAACCTTAATTTTATGAAGCTATGAGAATACTTTTTGTGTGCAAAGAAAACAAAAATAATGACTTTATTCAACAATTTCTTCTCTTCTGTTTCAGTCTTCGACATGCATTTTCGAAAGTAAAGCATTCTCGTAGCTTCATAAAATTACAGTTGAAACACTGATGTCATATGGACTATTTTAACAATGTCCTTACGACCTTTCTGGGCCTTGAAGGAGGTAGTTGCTTTGCGCTCTATGCAGGGTCAGAAAGCTCTTGGATTTCATCTTAATTTGTATTCTGAAGATGAACAAAGGTCTTACGGTTTGGAATGACATGAGGGTGAGTAATTAACGACAGAATTTTCATTTTTGGGTGAACTATCCCTTTAAATGTAGTCATATTAACACAATCTTAATTAAAATGCTACATATACTAAAAATAAAGATGTACAATATTAAACTGACATCTTATTTTTGAATTTAGTTACTGCTATTACAACAGCTCACATCAGTTTTCAAATATTGTTTTGGACAAAAGGGGGCCTTTGAGTCAAAAAGGTTGAGAACCACTGCATTAGAGGCACTGAAACAGAATCATCTGGAATCGTCTGGTTTCCAAAACATCCTCCTGTCCCTTTCACCCTGTTTTCATGCAAAATTCTGCTGTCTCACAGAATATTTATTAACCCTTTTTTAAAGAAGCTTTTTAATTAACTAGTGTTATGCTAAGCTATTAGAAGAAGCTGTTTGCTTGCTACCATAACAGGTATTTTACCATTTTTATTCTCGGTAATATAAAGAAATATGACATATGTACTTTAAAAGATAGTGTAAAAATAAACTCAGCTGTCTAAGCAATTTATTCTAAAATCCCCCACATAGTGTTTGCACTATTTGTGAAGTCAACCTGTGAATTGCTTATAGCTGGTTATGCACATTAAACTTTAAAAAAGTACCTTCACATCACACACTCCACCTTTAAAAATACAATGTCATTGCATCTTACACATCTATTTAAATTCAAAGGTCAAAGCACAATCATTTGCACATGAAGAGAAACTGCAGGTGCACAGCAAGACCTCATTATTGTGACATTTCGCTACTCAGTGATTTTTACAAAATGCTCTCTAAGCTATGAAATCATAAATGACTGTCGTTTGGATGGAGTGGTAGAGAAAATGCTTGTTTATATGCTGCCACACTCACTTGCTCATGTCCGTTACATTATCAGCAGCGAAGAAAAAATTCTGGAAGCGCTGGTGGCACATTTTAAATACACTATAGGAGATAAAGAGAAAGAGAGAGAAAGAGATCAGATGATAATACCCATTAATCTTGGGGCAGAGGCTTTAGCAGCTTAATGAAAAAATAAAAACTCATTTGTCATCATGGTGGCAGGTTGTGCTGTTCAGTGTCTGAGGACTGCGGGGGAAGATCTGGGGAATGTAAAGTGTAATTTTGTTATTCACACATCTCCGGCTAACTGCCCTCCTGTGTCTGATGCTCTCACAGCCAACCACAAACACAGAGTCCGAGGAGACCGACGACTTCTGTTTCTTATGACAGTGTGAACACAAACAATCATGCTGAAGGGGGTTCAGTGTCGTTCAGTCAACAGATACGCTTCCCTTCAAATTTGACTTAGCTGCAAATAATGAATGGGTAACCAGATCAAGTGTGTTCTGTACAGTGCAGGAGATACTCACTACTTCCTCTTGTGTTCTCCTGCGCTCTCTATACTGTAGCTGCCGATCTTGACTAAGCCCTCAGCCTTCTCCTCCTGCACAAATATATAGATTCAATAAGTATTTTAAGTACATCTACATTACCAGTTTTTGTTAAAAGACAGAGATACATGGATATTATAATTCTGGCTGATACTGATAAGCAAATAATTACTCACGTTATGGATAAATGGCCGATATTAAGTAAGCTAAAGGAATAATCCACCCCAAAATAAACATTGTCATAATTCTGGTAACACTTTATTTTAAGGTGTCCTAGTTACACACGTTACATGTACTTACTATTATAATAACAATGAATTATGCATAATTACATGCAAGTAACCATAACCATATAGTAAGTACATGTAGCTAATCAATATTACTTAGTACTTTACTTTTACTTTACTTTTAGTCATTTAGCAGACGCTTTTATCCAAAGCGACTTACAAATAAGAAAAAGTAACTAAAACTAAAAGTTAAAACTCTATAAGTACTATATATACACACACACATTTAAGAAAATAAAGAAATTAAATAAAAATGACAAATGCATACAACATTTCAAAACTAAACATTTAAATGAAAACAAAAAAAGCTAAAAACAATTCAAAATATTAAAACAACAAAAGGTATGAGTATAATAATGCTTCTAACATAACACTAAGCCAAACACCAAAAAACAACTACGCATGTACAGCCACACACATATACATACATATACATATAAAAATAAATTCAATATATATATGATTTCATTTCCATGTAGTATGAAGTACTAAAATTAACTCAAATTAAATAAAACTAAAACTTAATAAACAACCTATACAGACATAATAATAATAAAAAAACAATAAAAAGACAACATTACTACAACTGTAACTAAAACTAAAATAGATAACAAATACAAATCAAACTACATTAGTTTTTTCAGTAATCCTAAAAAAAAAACACTGAGCCAAACACATGTTTTAAAACAACAACAACTTACTTACACATAATAAGAAATGGTTATAAAAACTGAAACAGAAGTGAAACAAGTAGTAGGAAAGAGGAGAGATAAAAAGCGATACTAATATCCTTTGCCGGTGTCCCTGGCCGGTTGAGTCGCACCGGTAAGTCGTCGTCTTTACACTCTTCGGTCTTCACGCGACGGCTGCCACGGTAAACTAAGCTTTTTTTTTTATACCCGTCTAACAAAGTACTACTCCAATTCAGCTGGACACACTATCCTGTTAATCACAACAAATGGCCAAGCAAGCGCCCGACACTGACAAGGGACGCGATACAGTACGAGACCAAACGCAATTTCAGCACCTCTCCACACAGTAAACAAAACTGTACTTAAATACATAATTACACTGTAACAAGGACACCTTAAAATAAAGTGTAACCATAATTTCTATCATTTTCTGACCATCATATTGTTCCAAACCTGTATGACATTCTTTTTTCTGGGGAACATGAAATGTAATGTTTTGAAGAATGCTGGTAAACATACAGTTTCCCATTGACTTCCATTGTGTGGACAAAAAATACAATGGAAGTCAATGGGTACCAAAACTGTTTTTTACCAACAACAAAAAATGTCCATTTTTTTTGGTGGACTATCCTTTTAAAAAACAAAACTCTTGAAAAATAATCATTTTAAATGCAAAAAGTAAATTTAGGCATCACAACATTATGTACAGTATGAAGAATGGTTAGAGATGGTATTTTACAGTTATTGTTTTTTAATATATTTCTTACAGAAAGAAAAGAAAAAAAACAAAAAAAAGAAGATTAACTATAAATGAGCATTAGATGATGAAAAGGTCATTTAAATGTAAAAAACAGGAGATAATAAAGTATTAAATATCCACAAAAAAAAACAACAACAAACTGTAATATCGTCCATCCAATATGTTACCAATACATTGTGCATCTCTAGTACAGATGAAAATGCTTTCAAGGAGGGGTTCTTTCAATTTTACAAAAAAGTTCTTAATATAAGAACTATGATACTTGTAATTGGTTACACAGATTGGCACTTTATAAACTTGTACTAACCTGTTGGCTGGTATACCAATACAATGTAGGACCTTTCAGGACGAACCAAAATCTCTGCCATTTCTGAGTCATGAAGACATTTGTTTCTTTTCTCTTCTTCCAGAGCCATCCGTCACAGTCTGGGCGGCCAAGTTCACGACAGGACACCCTCCTCCGGCTCAACGCTGTCCGTGTTCCTTAAGTATTCATATGAATCAGGGTAGTGTCATTATTTTGCAATGGATGAAATAAAATGTCCTAGAAAAATACTGAATGAACAAATCCATGCCTGACCTTTAGTAGAGCTCTTTTTGTTCTCCTTTTCCTCCTGCGGTAAAAAGAAACGTATAATTACTTTGAGATCACAGGGTTCAAAGAAGACCTTCTGCTGATTTCATCAGAGTTGCCACATTAGAAACACTTCATTGTGAGATGCCCCAACAGATGCTTCTCAATGACTCATGCACACTAAAGTTTATCATGCTCAAGGGCACAAGGGTGACAAATCATTACAGTATCTCTCTACAATGGACTTTTACAATGGGCTTTTTGACTACGAAAAAGTGCAAAGTGTACTGACTTGTATGTCATACTAAATTAAAGTTTCTACATATAATGTTTTTTGTTCTTACTCTTAGTCCTGCCATGTCAGGACACGAGCTTGTGCTGGCTCGGTTGAGCTCTGAGCTTTGTGGGGATGGACTCCTTTCTGCAGATGAATCTATTTCCAAACTGTTTCGACTTGCACGCTGAGAGTCTACAAAAGTGAAGACAGATTGAAACATTTTAGTAATAGTAATATTGTGTAGTGCAGTAATAGTGCAGTAATATTGTAAAATATTATTACAATTAAAAAACAGTTTTTTTATTTTAACATAGTTTAAAATGTAATTTATTCCTGTGATGGCAAAGCTGAATTTTCAGCTGCCATTACTCCAGTCTTCAGTGTCAAAAGAAGTGTCACATTTCTTATCATCAACGTAATATTTTTGTGGAAACTGTGATACATTTTTTGATGAACAAAGTCCAAAAACACCATTTATTTAAAATAGAAATATTTTGTAACATTATAAAAGTCTTTACTGTCACTTTTGATCAGTTTAATGCCTCAGTGCTAAATGAAAGTATTAATTTCTTTAAAATAAATACTTACTGAACCCAAACTTTTGAACAACAGCAGTGTGGAGAACTACATACACCATTATTTTATGATATCTGTAAAATTGTATTTATTACTTCTGGATGGACAGAATTACAAAAAAAAAAGTCTGTACATTTTTTTCTCCAATTGATGTCTTCAATATTTTCTGTAAAGTCTGCTGTGACTCTTACCTGCCCCTAGCTTTAAGGTGTTTGGTTGATGTTCATTAGAGCTTTGTTCACTAGAGAGCGCTGATTTCTCCCGTCTGAAATGATGTGTGCAGTCTGGTACTGATCTATGGTACATAAACACACATACATATACACTATATATAAAATGATTCGAAAAACACAGTCGGCTAAGTGGCCCTTTACAGTGCTACATATACAGTAGCAGCTATAATGCTATGCAAAAAAAATAACCCAAACGCACATACTATAGTTCACATTCAAATCCAGTTCAACCATGCTATACACACACACAGCCAGACCTGAGATAGCGGATCGCTCGCATGTCCTCGCTGTAGCTCACAGAAAACAGTTATGAAACAAGAATTTAGTTTATGAAACACAGGCAGGGAAATGAAGACTTTCACTTCTTATACACAGTAAGTTTACTGTAAAAGAGTAAAATAATGGAAAGCACAGACTCAAGGCTAAGCATTATGGTTTATCTGAGAGAGGCAGACAGAACTATCCTGTTATATCCTACCATACTGTAAAGCCTCTAACTACTATAATTTCTTCCCCTCAATGATGTTTTTACAACAAACATGAAATGAGTGACTAGAAATGCCTCTACAGAACCTGGAATCAAGCAAATTTAGCATCAGAAAAAGCAATATAGTGATTACAGGAGCATCTGAGGATATTCAAATGAGCCGAACTCACCTGAAGGACAGAGAGCGGACTGAAGCTGCCACCCTGCCCAAAAGAGAATGCTTGGTTTTCTCTTCCTCTTCTTCCTCTTCCTCCTCCTCCTCCTCCTCTCTCTGAAAGTAAGGAATTGATGAGACTGATAAGATTTTTGGAAGAACCCAATGCCACCGCAAAGAGTGACTCATGTGGCAAGTGTGTTTTTTTGTGGCAAGACATTTTAGGTGTGTGACAATGAGTTCATGAGCATATTTGCATGTCTTGTGAATGATCGTGGTAAGTTTGTGGCATGTATTTATGCTTTTATGTGTCATTTTCCTGTAAGACTGTGTGCTAGTGCCTGTGTTTGTGTTTGTTTATTAAGCAATACTTTGTGGGCAATAATATATTTTTTTAAATTCTAAAATGCAAAAGTTTACTTTTAGGATTAGTAATTCCATTTAGGCTATATGAAAACAACAGATATCTAGCATTTCCTCATTTAAATGTGTATATGTCAGGGTTTTTATCATTAACTAAAACCATTAAAAATACTTGAAATTAAATAAACATTAATACAAATAAAATAAAATAAAAAATATTTCAAATAAACATTTTTTTTATACAATTTTATTATTATTTCCATCTAGTTCTTAAGGCAACATTTCTCATTTTTGTTTAGTTTATTTTAAGTACTAAAAAATAACTAAAATCTTATTAAACTAAAACTTAATAAAAAGAGACATGTTTAAAAAAAAATCTAATAAAAATTACAGAAAAAATATTTAAAAACACAACAAAATTATTTTATGAAAATGAAAACAGAAATAAATATAAAATTTAAAATATTAATAAAATCTATACTATCAATGATACTAAAACAACACTGGAATGTGCTTGATAGCTCAAAAATTGATGTGAAAAATACTTGTGTCTGCATTTATCGGTATGTAATTGGGTCCTGGTAAGGATCTGTGTGTTTGTCACATCCCTATGGATCAGTCCTTCAGGGTCACCAACAGACCCAATCATTTTAAAAGCCACATGACTGCTACATCACACACTGTCCTACTGAGTGTTTGCAGTCACAGGAGACTGGAGGGAAGGAAGTCGCTGTTGTCATGACGATGCTCTTAATGCAACCAACAGTGTAAAACGCTTGCAGCACCTCATGAGAGACTCGTGTGTTCATTTCTATCTGGTTATTAACAGTCAAAACACTTTGGCTTTGTTCATTCAGGCAGACAGCAAAAATCTTACTGCAATACCAAAAAACTGACCAGATACAAGGCACATTCACAAGAAATCTGATATTTTTTGTCATTATTACTACCTGAATGTACATTAATTTATACTCACTCTTTCATCATATAGGGAACTACATGGCATTCATTATATAGTGAAAGAAATGAAAGTAAATGAATGAACGTCACCAAATGTGTGAATACTGTACACAGTATTTTGGTGATATGTGACATTAAACTCCATTCCAGCCACATAAGAAAAAAATCATGCTTTGGTAAATCATAATTAATCATAATAATACAAATAATAAAACATAATAATGACATAAAAAGTCAGTTATGACATAAAATGACAACAATTATAAGATGCTGACAGATTTATAATTATGAGAAGTCATAATTATGAGTGACAAAATTAAAGTGACAAGTGAAATGACATAAGTCTAGTTTAGATTAGTTTAGTTTAGTTATGTCACAATTTCAAATTTGATGTCAATTATGATTTACTAAAGCATGACTTTTTTCATATGTGGCAGAAATGGGCTTTCATAGATAAGTCATGATAGTGAAAATTAAGTTTTTCATCCTTTCTTTCCAGTGACAGCAAATCGCAGTTGTTGTATTGAGTGCAATGTGTTCATTTGCAAAATAACAGTGTGGATGGGCAAATTCAAGATTGAATTCGATAACCAAATCAGTGTTAACAAAGCCCTAAGGCCATAAAACTGATTTCAGTGTCTTTGAGCTAAACTGATAGTAAAAATATTTTAATGTATAAATAATGTCAGCAGTTATTTTGAAAATGCTTAAAGTGGCATATGTTGAGGAAAAGGATGAGCCTCTAGTACCTCAGACTTGGCTCGGCTCTCTTTGCGTTTCAGGAACCCTGGAATCCTCCTCAAAACCAGAGTGACTCCATTTGGATTTTCCTCCAATTTTTTAACAAGGTTTGCCCGGCTCCAGCCAACCTGAAATAGGATGTATCATTTGCATTGCATGAAACAAATGTACATTTCCATCCAAAATGGTGTTTCTTTTGCACCTATGCTTGTTGCTGCACCTATCTTTGGGTCATTTTCAGAAAACTGTGCTAGATTTTTCTTATCATTTCTTTTAAAATGGCTTTTTAAATGTAAAATCTCTCTTTCTCTTTATGTGAAATAACTATTGTTTTTCTTCTGTGCTTATCAGTAAGAATACTTGGCCACAAACTATTGATAATCCAAATTAGTGGACAAAAGACATCTGGTCAAATCCAGCGGGCAGGTCATCAAATGGACGGAGAAGTCTTACTGTGCCAACCCAGGGTTCAGCCCCTCTCATTAGAACCCTGTCTAATTTCCTTCCTTACAGCAGTCTTTTACGTAAATAGCACCAGTATATCACTATTAGTACAATTAAACATCATTAGCATTGAACTGTTACCACTTACCACTATCTGTCCGTTGACCTGAATGACCTCATCTCCCGCTAAAATCTTCTCACAGATCTCTGTAGGAGACTGTAAGATAGGATTTATGGTTATGTACAACTGTGTTCTAAGACACACTACTGAGTATAACAGAACCAGAAACACTACTACCAATAATACCAAAGGAATGATTGAAATAAGGAACCGCCCACAAGCAGAAACCTCATGCCCATGCAAACTGGTACGTTCCCTTTTTTGAACCAAGAGAATTTTGAATGCAACATCAACATCTTTAAGACTGGATGATTATTATACACTACCATTCAAAACCTCAGGGTCAGAAATATTTAAAAAATAATAAAATAATACTTTTATTCTGCAAAGATATATTATATTGGTCAAAGGTGACAGTAAAGACTTTCATAACATTACGAAACATTTCAAATTAAAATAAATGCGTTTTTTAATGAAAGAATCGTTCCACAAAAATATTATGCAGCAAAACTGTTTTCAATATTGACATTGTTGCTTTTATAATAAAGTAATAAAAGTTTCTTAAGCACCAAATCAGCATTACAATGATTTCTGAAGGATCACATGACACTGAAGACTGGAGTAATGGCTGATGAAAATTCAGCTTTGCTTTCACAGGAATAAATTGCATTTTACAATATATTAAAATAGAAAACAATTATTTTAAGTGCAATATAATTTCAAAATACTACAGTTTTTACCATATTTATGAACAAATAAATGCAGCCCTGTTAGGCATAAGACACTTCTTTCAAAAAAATCCCACCCCCAAACTTTTGAATAGTAATGTTTGTTAAAATATTTATGTTTTTGTGTGCATTAGTATGTTTGTGTGCTTGTTTGACTAAATATGGCTCTTAGATTAAACTTTTTTTAGATGAAACTACAGGAAATGACATCATAACTCCCTCTTCCCTTTCTGACCCTAAAGAAAGCAGTTTACTTTGAAGCATCATTTTATCTCATTCTCACGGGTCATAATAGGAAAGAACAATGAGCAAAAAAAAAATAAAAATGTGCAAACAATTCAAACCCACGATTCTTGTTTTAAGTCCAGACACCTTTATCCATAGTCCAACTCTCTATCCATTAGGCCACAACTGCCTTTAAACTAGCCCACTTTTTCCCTAGGAGGAAGTTAACGTTTCGCTCACTCTGTTCTAAGCCAATTCATTTACTGCAAACACACCCTCACATATCTCCCAGCAGACAATTTAGGGAATGATTTACATCTGTTTATGCTAGAAAAACACTAATTTCCCTCCCTAAATAAATACATTAAGAAAACAAATACTTTTCAATCTTGGTAAAATATATGAAGCGCTGGGGTAACATCAACCTGTCCTACCTCTGGTGCTGTTCCAGTGACAAAATGATTTCTGGATCCTGTAGTGGTGATCTCAATTCCCTATGTGAAAGAAATAATGTGCGTATCAAGCCAAGAATATTTTAAACCTCAGCTAAACTAGAATTCAATGGATTTGATATTGGCTCCTGTATGCGAGTTGAGAACCTGGGCGGGTAATTGGTCCATGAACCCTGCTGGTTTGCTTTAATATTCAGCCCTCCTGCCAGCATTATGGAAAGAAATTCAAAAGGAGAACTGAGGGTGCATGTTCAACTGCCACTGGTCAATGAATCGACTGCAGTATCAGATGTCAGCCCAATCTGGATCTAAATAATATTGATTGTGCTGAAAATGTGCTGTAAGTAGCCTACAAAGACCTCCTGCTTAAGAGACAATGAACCAGTATGTTCCAACCTCAGGCTAACTGAATCCATTAGTATCTGTCAGATCAATAATAATCAATCATGTCCAATTATTATATTCTCTGAAGCTTGTTTTCTCCAAAGCACGCCAGCTCATTATCTCAAAATATGGACCTAATGAGTTTTCCCACAACCTCTCTCCAGAAAACAGAAGAGGCAGGTCTCACTTGGCAAGAATCACAAGTATTTTTTTATATTTTGACAGACATTCCTTTGTCAATAAACTACAGTGCTCTGAACAGTGTGAAACTCTGTTATTGGACTTCCTTGTATGGTCTGTGGATGACTGCCAATGTAATCAATCATGTTACATTGTGTGTTTTGGTTCTGATTTGGGTCTGAAGACACATAAAATAGAAAGGCCCCAATTTTACTTCAAATATGTCAAAAAGACTATGTGAGCTGACTGTTCTTATACAAACCAGGGCAAATTTAAACCAATCATACAATTTTCAATTGAATATTTTATCAGTCCACAGATACCTTACAGAAGAATTTCTCTTTTGTGGAGCTGCCAAGTGTTTATGTCTAAGGTACAGAAAGGAAGAGCTTTACATAATTAAACTCTCTTTAAATAGCTTCACCCTTAGCAACATATTAGCTGAATACAATACAAAGTGAAAGGACTGTCTGAGTAGAAATGATTTGAGATGTGTATAAAGAAAGAGATAAAAGAGACAGAGAGGGAGAAAGATGATGTTGAAATTAAGATTTTGTTTAAACTCCATCTGTACCTCTAAGGATGATTAGTCCTTTAACATTTGCAAAACTATAGTGTAAATTTAACAGCAGCAAAGTATCCAAATCAACATTGAATACTGAAAATTACTTGAACCTTAGACATTGTAAAATGATTTTTCAAAGTTAAAAATTAAACAAGATCACTGGAGTCTGTTTTACAAGAAAATAATATTTCAGTCTTTCTACTTCAAAGTTTCATGTTTAATTCAATGTGTTACTTGCCTTTTCCTTGTAATTAATTGTGAAATTCCTGACTGAAAATTGTTCAAAGACAGTTTTGTCTGTGTGCTGCTGAAAGCCACAGAAAAATAGGAAACACAACTGGACAACAAGGAGAGAGGATGAAATAAAAAAGAATGAATTACTGTAAAGAAGTCAAGTTATAAATGCATTACCACTTGATCTCCTGGTGAGGCTGGGACCAGGTCAACACTTTCCAGCTGTGCAGTATGGGTAAGAAGAGGCAATGGAGTAACGGTCAAAATCTCATCACACACTGCTACCAACTGACGACACTAGAGAGAGACAGAAAGAACAATAAAAAGATTGGTTATCTCTTCTGAAGTAGTGAATATAATCACATATATTATTGGAATATAAAGGATTATGTCGGCTACACTACCATTTAACTGTTTGGTGTCGGCAAGATGTTGTTTGAAAGAAAACTGATCAACAGTAACAGACATTTATAATGTTACAAAAGATTTCTATTTTTCTAAAAGCTGTTCATAAGAATTTTGTATACATGCAAAAAATCCTGAATAAAATGTAACACCGTTTCCTTGGTGAGCATGTGAGGCTTTTCTCAAAAGCCTTTTAAAAAGTCCCAACTTGACCTCAAACTTCTGAAAGGCTAATGTAAGTGTAAATATAATACATTTATATAACATAATATTAATAATATGAATTAGTATTGCCCTGGGATAATATGAACACTATCCCAGTGCAATACTTAAAGGCATAGTTCATCCAAAAATGAAAATTCAGTCATTATTTACTCACCTTCATGTCGTTCCAAACAGGTAAGACCTTTGTTCATCTCCGGAACACAAATTAAGATATTTTTGATGAAATCCAAGAGCTTTCTGACCATGGTAGTTGCGTTGCTGTCTATGCAGGGTAAGAAAGCTCTCAGATTTCAACAAAAATAACTTAATTTGTGTTCCAAAGATGAATGAAGGGCTTACAGGTTTGGAATGACATGAGGGTGACTAATTAATGACAGAATTTTCATTTATGGGTAAACTTTGCCTTTAAGTATTGCCCTGGGATAACGTTAAAATACACTACAGTCAAAATGATCAAAGGATGATCCAGAAAAATTCAAATTAAAAGTTCAAATACACACTTTTAATATTTAATAAAGTACTGTAACAAAAATATAAGCTTACATTTGCTTACAACCTTACAAGTTCATTACACTAAACTACTTTTGCAAGTGAAAATTACTTTCTGTGGTAACTGACAGCATATCAATTACCACAGAAAGTATTGTGTGTAATTTCTGTCACTGAAATGTATTAATGTATTCATATGGACATAACTGCGATATGCATAAGGTTTGAAAATATAATACTATATTATAATATAATACAGTATAATGTAATTCAAAGAATCAAAAGACATATAGAAGACCCATGGTCTCTTACTATGGAGATGATGTCCTTCTCCTTTTCAAACACAGCGGTTTCCTACAGGGAAGAGAGAGAAAGAAATGAGAACACTTACTAAAAATGCAAGTGCTTCCACCCACTGAGGAGTCTGATCCAGAATTCAGAGATCTACAAACACACATGTGGGGAGTTCACCTAAACCACTCACTCCAGGGCTGATTCAGCTCCTTCACACCTCTCAATGAAACACTTCCTCAAACAGAGTGACACTACACACCGCTAACATACAGCCAGCAACCAGTATAAGACCTAAGAACAAGATTACATACACACAAGCACACTCTCATACTGATGACTGGAACATGTAGATCATAGTCTAATTAAAGGATTAGGGCGGCCGCTGAGGATCGGTGGCAAGAGAAAAAGCGTTTGAACCAGATTTACTGATGAGCCAGATCTTATGTAACATCCCTAAAGATAAACACTGAATCCCAGACCACCAACAGATTCACTTTAGCCAATACACAACTCACTCAGCCATGAAGTTCAGCACAAATAAAACCAAAACAAATAAGGGCTCATATCCAACCTCAGATCTGTTTGTATTAGCTAAACGGATTCAGAGTTAGTCCATCTGAGGCATGAAAGTATGTACTTACTGGACTCAGGTATGCGAGAGAGAGGATGTGACATGACACGCAGCTGAAGAATATTGTGGGAGGTATGTGTGTGTGACACCGATGGCTCACTTCTCGTTAATTTAAACAGGTGTGTCACTTCCCCTCATGAGAGATCGACACACACAAAAACATTTAGGGTCATAAAGAGTTTTGTTTGAATGCATTCATTTCCAGTGGTCCATCGAAACCAACAGGTTCAGAGCAAAGTTTGTTAGGGCAAGAATCACTATTACCACGTTTCATACTACTGCTTGTCAACTTTAGCTTAACATTCAATTATATACAGCATGTATTTTATAAGTATGTGTGTGCATGTGTGTGTGTGTTACATATATGAAATATATAAAACACTTTTGTATTTTGTTATTTTTGTTATTTTTTATTTTATTTTATTATTTTTTATTTTATTTTATTTTATTTTATTTTTTAATTCAATTTAATTTAATTTTATATTTTAATTTAATTTAATTTTTATTTAATTAAATTTTTTAATTTAATTTAATTTAATTTTTTATTTTATTTTTAATTTAATTTTATCTTTTATTGTATTTTTTAATTTAATTTAAAAAAAAAATATTATTTTCTTTTTTATTTAATTATTTTTTTTATTTTATTTAATATTTTATTTCACTTTTTATTTTTGATCTTATTACTTTACTTTACTTTACTTTACAATTGTGGTCAATGAAAATGTGGTCCAACTGGACAAACAAGAAAAATACTACAGTTGGGGGTGGGCTATATTGACTATATTGACTATAGACTATTGGCCAGTAAGCAACCACTTTACAATGGGTTAAAAACAGTCGTTATGCTAGCATTGTGGTGCCAACTTATGCATGCCCAACCACCACTCAGATTTTCTTCAGAAATGTTGTTTAGAAATAAATCCTCAGTTCCCCTATAAATACACACACAGTTTGGAGTAAAACAATGAGATCTGACAGAGTCGGCGATTTAACACAGCAGTGACTGCTGGGATTCCACTTTAAACGAGAGCAATTATCTGTTTTGTTTGAGGTGATTGGATGAGCATATGGTTGTGCTTTCGAGCAGGTGCTTGGAACTAAGATGTGCCGTTGCCATGGAAACAGATGTAAACGTAAAACTGAATGGAATGAGAGGATGGAATGATGTGGAAGGTCAAATAGGACACACACTGGTCATGTCTCCAGTGTAATTTAGCGTAATATCTTTTACTGTATATTCACACCCTGTCAAAGAAAACTGCCAGAGTGTCTTTTTATAGGTCATTATAGTACAGTTCAAGCACAGGTCTGTCCTTACTGCTGATTTGAGAGCCATTTCACTGATTTATAACAATACATCTCATCATAATCACATCCAGGAAAATCAAGGCTAATCTGAATCAGAAACTACATATATTTTCGCTGAATCAACTGTTATTTTCGTGAGACATGTCTGCTACCCTTTGTGTATTTAATAATTTTGTGACTTTGATTATTCTTTGACCTACAAACACCACCATCTTAAAATCCAAAATGTTCAGGGTGAAATTTAAATAAAAAATGAAATGAAAGTACATAATAATTAAGTATCAATGCATATTTCATTTTTTTTATATATAAAAATGTTATAAACAGAGAGAAATCTATAGTTAGTAATTAAGTATACTGGACTTTTCCAGTCATTCAGTCTGCTTAAAGGAATATTTCACTTCAAAAAAGAAAATTCTGTCATCATTTATTCATCTTCAAGTCGTTCCAAACCTGTATACGTTTCTTTATTATGCTGAACACAAAAGAAGACATTTTGAAGAATGCTGGTAATCAAACAGTTGTTGGCCCCAATTGACTTCCATAGTATTTTTTCCATAGTCAATGGGGGCCAACAACTATTTTGTTCTTCAAAGTTCTTCTAGATATCTTCTTTTGTGTTCAACATAGGAAAGAAACTTATACAGGTTTGGAACAACATGAAGGTGAGTAAATGATGACAGATTTTTCACTTTTGAGGTGAACCATTCCATTAAACCTTTATTAAAATCGACTGCAAGCTCACATCACATCTGCAACACCAATATCTCAAAATCCGGTCAACAGCCAGTGTATCTAACAAAGACTTTGTCCTCATTTTTCTATTTCAGTAATCCATTACACTTGGATATACACCACAATACAGAATAAAAGATCCGTTGCTACTTCTGTTTCATTGCCGCTTTAAATGAGGTAAGAAGGAGAGAATCTTTTGGGGGGTTTTTTGCCCTATTTTCTTTGTATGCACGCAGCTGTGCAAATGCGTAACTAAATGTATAACTGAAAACTAAAACTCAAAACTCAGTTTAAAAACTGAAGAAAGACACTTGATATTCATTTCCTTTCCAGTCCAGCTATTTTCCTCGTCCTTTAGTTCTATTGAGGCTGACGTCTTCACACAAAGGAGCTTCATTCAGCTCAAAAGCTTTTACCTTGTTATCATCTAGTTCCCAATAAAGCTCCTCATTTCACACTGATAATGATCATTAACTCTGTTTTCAACACTGCAGAAAGAGAGAGAGCTTTCCTCAGTGATAAAACACAGGTCAGATCTTCTCTCCTCTTTCTATCCTCTATCTTTTTCTCCCTCCCTTTTTCTGTAGCTTATTGGCATTACAAATAACTGCATTTGCAGCTGCATACAATGACAAAAATGGAGCAAACCAAAGTATATAAATGTTCTGTCTCTAGGCAGAGACAAACAGTTAAATCAAATGCTCTTTTAAGGGGTCACAGGCCAGCAGACCTGAAGATACTAAAAAAAGATCTGCCTCACATCCTGCATGGATCCATTTACACTTCTCAAACGCATAAACAACACACTTGCTTGTTTTCATATTATGGTGGGAACTTTCCTTTGACTTCTATTGTTTTTATAGTGAGGTGATGATATTTTATATCCCCTAAACCTCACAGAAACCTTTTTATATTTTTACATTGTCAGTAAGGTATTTTTAGTATGTTTATTAATCTTGTGTCCAATTCTGTAAAACCTTCTAGAATGAATTTCCTATAGCAAAAAATATACACATCAGATCTAGTTTTGTAAACTGAGCTGTAGCATTACTGTTTTTAAACCTGAGGTCTTTATATATCATCTAACATCTACCACATAGTAAGCAAACTGAACTCTGAACTGAATTTAGTCACTCTACAGAAAACACAACTTCCAAAATTCCATGAAACAGACTGTTTATTAAATAAAACAGCCATTTCCTCTCAAGACAAACCAGCAAATATTATACAAAAATTCTGAAGCAACTTCAGACATGTAAACATTAAAGGGTAAACATATTCAAGGTAAAAATGATAAAACAAGCACACACAGTACCTCTGTCTGATCGACATGACCTTTTCTGCTTAATCCACTGATGTATTTCAGTACAGTGTGTGTGTGTGTGTGTGTGTGAATTTCCTTTTGCACCCTCTCTCACTCTCCGCCTATCTCTCTTTTAATTAATCTATCCTTCACTCCCTCACCTCTCCTTCTTTTTAAGTTCATTACTCGTCTCTCTCTATCTCAATAAAGTCATCGGCTGACTGCTAATTATTCCACACTCCCCGGGCAGTGCTGCCAATACATACAAACACACCAAAACACTCACAGTTGCAATTATATCTCTGATAAAAAGAGTTTCCCTTCATATCTGGGTTAACCCTGGAGACACTGAATATTTGTTCATCTGTTCATTAAAATCTCAGCACCACCAGTGAACAAGACACAGTCATCCATATATGACACACACTAGTATCACCAAAAAGGTTTGCTTGACATGATGACCTTTGACTTCAGGTGACGTGGTTTCTATAAAGATCAGAGGCCCACCTGTCCCCTCACACCTGTTCTAACACTCACCTTCACGGCTTCAAATGTCAGAAACTTATTAAAATGTAAGCAGAATGAACACTCTGTTGCTAGAAAACCTTTAGACTGAACTGAGTTGAGTGTTCTGACCTCAAACAGATGTGAACCGTTTTGATTTAGGATTTATCGGCTGTAATTTAATACTTTTCTTTCTCATTTTCTACCTATGTATATATAAACATTATCGTTCAAAAGTTTGGGGTCAGTAAGACTTTTTTTAAAGAAATGAATTTTTTATACAGCAACAATGCATTAAATTGTTTAAAAGTGGCTAAAGAAATGTATTAATGTTACAAAAGATTTCTATTCCAAATAATATGCTAAGGTGAAAAAAATCATTTTCCACAAAAAAGTGTTTTCGGCATTGCTAATAATAAGAAACATTTCTTGAGAAGCAAATCAACATATATTAATGATTTCTGAAGAATCATGTGACACTGACAAGACTGGAGTAATGACTGTTGAAAATTCAGCTTTACCATCACAGGAATAATTTACATTTAAAATATATTAAAATAGAAAACAGTAATCATTTTTCAGTAATAATTAATCATTCACAATATTACTGTTTTCACTGTATTTTGATCAAATAAATGCAGTCCTGGTGACTTGTTTCAAATGCATTCATCTAAAAAAAAAAAAAAACAATCGGAAATGTGTAACATTAGTATTTTCACTGGTGGTCTTAGACTTTTGGCCCCCAAAATGTATGTATAAATGATTATGTAAGGATCAGTGATCCAGAACAGTTTTCAGTTTGTTCATTAACTCTTCTCTTACTGCTGCCATTCTTACATTAAAAAGTATTTGATTGCTGCACAAGAAAGCATTTGCACTCATGATACACACACAATACTCTTTGTAGTGTGAACAGGAAGTATACAAACAATGCATTTAAACTGGAAAAGATGCCATCAGCTTTAGGAAAGTACCTTTAGCCTGGCTTACACATAACACACTACTACACTTCTATTATTCAAATCCATTAAAGGATTGTTAGGCTGCATTAATTAGATCAACCGGAACCGGGAACACTCCCCATAACACACGATGTACTCGAAGAATGGCATCTACACTAATATTTGTCTGTTTCTTTCTTATTCTGTTTCTCAGTCCGTGTCCGGATCAGATGGTGGATCGGCGCCGGGAGATGATGTCTGCGGCCCTGATCGTCGGCGGAGGCCGGACACCTGGATGAGCCCCGGGGACATATCCCCAGTGAAGACCTCGACTAAAAATACAATAAAACTAAAAATACAACAAAATAACTAAAAATATAATAAAATACCTAACTACATAATACTATTATTGTTAGAAATTGCAACAATATAAAAATAGAAATATAATACATTTAAAATTTTAATTAAAACAATAAGTAAACAATAAATAAACAATAATATCCTGGCCAGAGGAGAACTGGCCCCCCGACTGAGCCTGGTTTCTCCCAAGGTTTTTTTCTCCATTCTGTCACAGAGGGAGTTTTGGTTCCTTGCCACTGTCGCCTCTGGCTTGCTCAGTTGGGGACACTTAATTTCTAGCGATTATTGTCAATTTGATTGCACAGATACTATTTAAACTAAACTGAGCTAGACAATGACATCTCTGAATTCAATAATGAAATGCCCTTAACCGAAAATTGAGTGTTTAAGCTTATTATTATACATTACTGACACTCTATCCTCCAATTTGATACTGTTAAGTGCTTTGACGCAATCTGTATTGTTAAAAGCGCTATATAAATAAAGGTGACTTGACTTGACTAGGAAAGTGAACTCAGTGACAAAGCAGAAAGAAAGAGAGAACAACTCTCTAGTGATTTACTCTGTTTGTGTGTGTGTGTGTGTGTGTGTGTGTGTGTATGTGACAGCTGACAGAAAGAAGCTGATAGCATCAAGTATCAACATTCTTAGTGCGCACATTGCACAATGTTTCTCCATACACGCAAAGAAACACTTAGCTTCTTTCTCATTTCCACACTTTCCTTCCCCTCTTTAGCAATGCTGTTTGGTCTCAGAGTGGACGACTGAGTCACATCATCAACGATTCAAACACTTTTTTGTTATTTCCCTCTATGTGTACACAAACAGTACCAAAAAAAGTCATCAAAACTTTAAAGCGAACATGAAATCTGCAAGAAACATTAAGCAAATGGTTCAGATGCCTTTCAAATGATAACACAAACCCAAATCTTGAAATAGATGCTATCTGATTTCCAGCGACACCGTATGTCAACATGTTTTATCATTGTTGTATCATTAGTATGTGTGTGGATGTGTTTGTGGGTGTTAGTTTGCACCCAGATAAAGGTGACTCTTAAACTTGTGAACCATTCTGGGTTAAAGTATGTCAAATGAATGAATGAATGGTAGAGACGGAAAATAAGTAATCAAAACATATTAAAGTATAAAAGTATCAATAGATGGAAAAACAAACCCTACTGTTCCAGATCCAGATGAAAGATATTCTTCTGACGGAGTGAATATCATGTGACCTCTCCTGTACGCTCACCACAGGTGAATAACACACAACCAACATGTCTTTCAGTTCTCATAGTCTGACTTTTAATGCCCGCCCCCTCTCCCTCTCTCTCCCTCTCCCTCTCCCTCCCCCTCCCTCTCCCTCCCTCTCCCTCTCCCCCTCCCCCTCCCTCCCTCTCCCCCTCCCCCTCCCCCTCCCTCCCTCTCCCCCTCCCTCTCCCTCCCTCTCCCCCTCCCTCTCCCTCTCCCCCCCCCCCCCCCTCCCTCTCCCCCTCCCTCTCCCTCTCCCTCTCCCTCCCCCTCCCTCTCCCTCTCCCCCTCCCCCCTCCACTCCCTCTCTCCCCCTCCCTCTCCCTCTCCCCCCCCCTCCCTCTCCCTCTCCCTCTCCCTCCCTCTCCCTCTCCCTCTCCCTCTCCCTCCCCCTCCCCCCCCCTCCCACTCTCTCCCTCTCCCTCCCCCCCCCTCTCCCCCTCCCCCTCCCTCTCCCCTCCCCCTCCCACCTCTCCCTCTCCCTCCCCCTCCCCCTCCCTCCCCCTCCCCCTCTCCCCTCCCCCCCTCCCCCTCCCCCCCTCCCTCTCCCTCCTCTCCCTCTCCCTCCCTCTCCCTCTCCCTCCCCCTCCTCTCCCTCTCTCTCAGACAGCCTTAGCCCTCTTGAGTCCAGTAAATATGTGTAATGCAAACCATGTGTTTGTCAGTATTACAGTGTTTTGTATCAGGCATAGAACAAACAAACAAAGCAATTTTTGGACAACATGCATCTCAAAAACAGGCAGGATTTAAAAATAACCAGAACCCATTTGATCTTGATCACTTTAGCCACTACAGACTCAAACATTTTCCCTCTACTGTGGTATACAGTGAGATATGGCAGATATTTCCAGTGAAAAAATGACTTAAAGGGGTCATGACATGGACTTTTTTAAATTAATATGTTTCTTGAGGTTCACTTATAATGATAATAAAAGCAGAAAAAGGCCAAATATATGCAGAAAAAGATCATTTTCAACCCTCATTTTGCCCCTATGTCTGAAATTATCCATTTTTAGGGGATGGCTCATTTAAGGCTTGTCAGTAAACAGCCACTGTCATGATTGGCTAACATCATTGCATAGGAAATATTATCAACGTCCCCTCGCTATTGCATGTACTGTAAGGGTTTCGAAAACATTATCCATATAAAATAATCATTTTCCAGCAAAGCATCATGAAATTGTTATATGGTTTGCAATGTAGCTGCTGTCAGATCCAATGGTTGCTTCATCTTTCAACAAAAGTTTCTTTGCAAACTCTCCATTGCACTTCGCCTCATTTACAAAACAATCTGAGGTCAAACGCTCCAAACAAATGTATAATCAATCTGAGATGCCATTAAAAATAAACAATCCACTTGTTTCTGATGCTGGGATCCTGTATAGAAACGCAAACATCTATTTAAACAGGACGCGTTGAAGCGAATGTTCCTTATACTGTTGTCAACGTCAAGCGCGTGGACTATGTCACAAATTTAAACAGGCATCTGTATACTGTACTCAGTGCAAAAAGCATCAGTGATTACAACGGGCTCTATTTACTTTCGATACAAAGCAACGCTCGCATCCAGTGCAGACAAGTGTCAGCTATTAAGACTGAACACCAGAAGACGGGGCCTATGCTGCAATGATATATAACTATTTGTTGATGTCTTGCTCCGGAGGCAAAAAATGTTTTTGCCCGTGTGACATCACAAACCCCACAATATCCAAACGATACAGCCGACAATATCCGTTTTTGGAGCTTGATTAAATAAAATCCTTTGTTTATAAAGAGGATGACGTTTTAAGATCTAAAACTTGAAGGATTTTTGAATGGTATAAAGAACTCTTATATGTAAAAAGTCAAATTTGATTTTTCATGTCATGATCCTTTTCCATTTCAGTCTGTAACTCACACAAAGTTATTTCATTACTGTAATTTTGAAGCTTGACAGTCACCGCCCCATTTACTTCCGTTTCCATCCAAAGAGCAACTTATATACTCTGTAACAGTGCAAACGATTACAATTTTTTGGGTGAAATATCCCTTTAAAGCACTGTAACAAGAACAAACTTACCTTATGCACTGTAATGTCCAGATCTTTACACAGAGTGGCAACTTTCTCATTTGCTGTGTATCCAGTCTGCTGTGCAAATTGATACCTATGGAAAAGGCATACACATTATGACTGAGAAAGAATGAAACGCCACAACACTACTTCACCGCTTGTATATGAACCGGGTATGTCTCACTCGTGCTTAAAAGTGAATCTGCGGGCTCTTTGATCACCCCCTGGTGGCTGGCTGCAGTACAGGTCATAAACCCCACCCTCTCCATGTAAACGAATGGGACATCAGTCAAAATAAAAAAATAAATTACACTTCCAATCCAATTTTCCGAAATATGGTTTTGGTCATTTAAGGTAGTTGTTATCGCGCTGATATATGTTCAACTGTTCGTTTTTTAGAGATAAATATGATTCTAGCTAGTAATTTGATGCTATAAAAACAGGGCGTGTCGTTATTGTTGATTGGGTCTGCGGGAGTTTGGGCGGGAGTTTGATTCCGCGGCTCTACTGCGCAGACTCTGGCTCCAAATGACGTCATTTACTCAAGATGGCAGCGGCCATACTGAGATGAATTTGCTTCACTTTATATAGTGGAAGAAAGCGGAGACGTGTCGTCCATGTTTTTTTACAGTCTATGATATGAACACATGCAGGTAAACAGCGCTCTGTGGTCCAGACTGAGTGATTCTCACCTGTTGAGCAAAGACACAAGTCCATTGGATGCTGTGATCACGTCCACCACCGCCTGCAGCACCTGTTGGGACAGCTTGGTGGCGCTCTGTCCATCATTTGTATTGACACGCCAGCGCCCCTGTATGCTCATCTGCAGAGTATGAGCCACTGCACGCAGTTTCTCTGTCAAACTGCGCAGATTGTCACCCCCAACACTGTATGTCTGCGCAGACACGTGAAAGAATAGGTTAGGTGCCATTCACAATGTGTTCAAAACGCTTTTTGCATTCAAAGTGGAATAAAAAAAACGCAGGGTACAGAGATGTGTTTTTAAAAGTTGATCTACTTTTAATTTTGCAATGCACTCTAAAAATGTGGCAAAAAATGTGAGCGCAACAGTCAAACACCCATCTAGCATTTACACTGAAAAACTATAGACCCTTTTTACAGACTGTGATGACGCATTTTCATGTTTAACATCGTAAATATAACAGTAATGTTTTCATTTTTTAAAACTACATGTACATCTATAACACAATAGTTTAGTTTATACTACCTTGGCATTAAATTACAGAAATCTTCTCATTCTCTCTTCTCACTAAAATAATCAATCTCTTGATAATTTTTTCCTCTTTTGAAAAGTCACAGAAATGCTATCGTGGATTTTTTCTTTTGCCGTTGTTAAAAATGTGAACTCAAAAATTATCTCCGTTGCCATTTCTGTTCACCACTAAATGTTTACCCAACTTTGATGACTTCTGTATCCTAAATAACCTACATTTAAAAGATAAAATGTGCAATATTTATACCTCATTTTTTCACTTACTATGTACAGTTCTTCCTACTCTGAAATGTCTGGCATATTTCCTATCCTACAAACACACTTTCAACCTCCGCATAACTAATTTCCACATATCCCACCAAGTCCTGATCTGCCTTTGGTCCACGCCTTGTAAATTTGAGGTTTTCTAAGTTAATAAAAAATTATTCTTCTGCTATTTTCTCTACAGCAAAGCAGGAGCAGTTAAGCCTAAATGTGCTGTTACGACACACACACGGAGTCCTGGCACCAACAGTTCCACATTAATCCTCCCAGCGGGCAAAACATTTACAGCACATGGAGCACATCCACTGTCAGCTCAGGGGAAGCTTCAGTCTACGAGCCAGCAATCAACACAGTTATGAACTGAAAATGAAGTGAAATGACTGTACTATTTATTTCTTGAAACCGCACATAATGCACACTATAAATCCATGATATTACACAGCTGAGATGACTGAAGACAAGCATGGAAGTGGAAACTGTTTCAAAAAAATAAGCCAGACACTTGTGGAAGAATGTTCCCTGAGATTTGGCTTGAGTTTTGTTAGTGTTACATGCCTCTGAGGATACAGCTAAAGTCAGCAGGGTGAGCAACTCTCACAGATGTAATGAAATTCACAGAGGGAGAGAGAGAGAGAGAGAGAGAGAGAGAGAGATGGTATACAGAGCAGTTCAGTCACAGACCAATGCTGTAAGTGTATAAATAATTATTTTAGTCTTACAGCAGTCCTCACCTCCATAACAGAGGCTCTAATACAGGTAACTGACAGGCATATGAAACACAAACGCTACACAGAAATACTACATATTAGGTTATGAAATAACAGAAAGACTATTACAATACAAATACACCCTGTATTCACAAATCACACACTCAATTTCAAACTTTATCCTCTTTATAAAACCCCATTCAGATCTGTTGTTCTAAATAAAAGCTAATAATAAATAGACTAAACTTAGCCCTGAACACGCCCCTTGGTATTACTTGGAATTATTTATTCTGCTAGGAGCATTTTTACATATTTTGTCCTCACAGAGATTAATGCGTGCACACATATTTAAGGGCCCTACCAAAGCACAGAGTTTTTCCACAGCCTCCAGTATGAGCTCCTGATGTCCAATTTTATGCACTCCGAGTTTCTCCAGTCTGGTAGATGAAAGATGCAGCAGATCTGAGCCAGAGAGGTGCCATTCGGAGAATGAGTACTGCTGTAGAGGAGCATCCAGACCTGACAAACATACAGATATGACACAAAGTTAAATAAAAGTAAACAACACAGAGAAATTTAAGTTCATGAAGAGTTAAAATTAAAGTTCATTGAGAACTGAAGTTCATCACAGAACCAAATGTTACTGGAAAAGAATGTAAAATATCATAATAATATAAATATTTGGTGATAATATAAATATTATTATATATACACAATAGCGTTAAAAGTGTGGGGTCAGTATGATTTTTTTTATTAAGCAAGGATGCATTAAATTTATCAAAAACAAAAGTAAAGACTTTTACATCATTACAAATTTTTTCTATGTATAACAAATACTGCTCCTTTGAACTTTATATTCACCAAAGAATCCTAAAAAAACTATCAAAAAATATTAAGCAGCACAGCTGTTTTCAACACTGATAATAAGAAGAAATATTTCTTGAGCACCAAATCAGCATATTAGAATGACTGGTGACATTAGTTAACAACTTTAGTTATCATGAACTAAGAATGAACAATACTTCTACAGCATTTAATAATCTTTGTTAATATTAATGTCAACATTTACTAATGCATTATTCAAATTAAAAGTTGTGTTTTTTAACATTAGTTAATTCACTGTGAACTAACATGAACTAAGAATGAACAACTGTATTTTTATTAACTAACATTAACAAAGATTAATGAATACTGTAATGAATGTATTGTTCATTGTTTGTTCATGTTAGTTAATACATTAACTAATGTTAACAAATGACACATTGTAAAGTGTTACCGAATGATTTCTGAAGCATCATGTGACACTGAAAACTGCAGTAATGGCTACTGAAAATTCAGCTTTGCCATCACAGGAATAAATTATATTTTAAAATATATTAAAACAGTTATTTTAAATTGCAATAATTTTTCACCTTTTTAACAAATAAAAGCAGCCTTAGTAAGCATAAGCGACTTAAAATACATAAAAAAAACCTTACCAAACCTAAATTTTGGGTGCATTTAAAAATTGCAATTAATGATGAAAATGATCTCTGACGCAAGTAAATGTCAATGTGTAGTTAGTAGAAAGAGAGAGACGCCACCACGTTATGAATGAAAGGAAAAAGCTATATGAGGAGGTCAAATACAACCCACTGATCAATCCACACACACATACAAAAACAATTTCCATAGATGCATTATAATGGAAGGAAATGAGTGGCCTAGCATGAAGAAGGTGCCCAGGAGGCATCTGGGTCATGCACACTGAAGTTGTGCAGCCAGCTGTTGTTAAAAGTCATGTTAAAACACACACCTGCTGTGTGTTTACTTTAAGAAAAAAGCACTTTAGAACCCTGATGTGACAAGTTTCTGATGATAATTTTGGAATGAACAAGGTGAAAATCCATTTGAAGGTAGATGGACTCTCATTTGCAGATACTGTACACGACTGTGACACACAAAGCAGTGAACATTGAGGATTTAAGCTTATTTCTCTGAGCTGGTGAAGCACAAAGATTTTGGGCCCTGAAGAAAATTCCTTTGCGTAAGATTTTTACGCAACTATCCACAGCTGAAAGATTTCATAACTGTCGGAGACTATTCTCTAATCTAGATTCATAAGACATATACAGTATACTATAATTGGTTTTATTAAACCCCATATAAAGTCCTGTATAATAGCAGGGAATATAGGCTTTGTTATCATATTTGGCTTTAATATATATTTATTCTGTCTTTAGAGATCTCATAAACTGAGAACTGTTCACAGGATACAACAATGTCCAACATTTGTCAAACACTTAGACAAACAAACAAGTGAGATGCTTCTATCACAGTATTATAGGTTTAGAGCTTTAACAGAATCACACTCAAACTACAAACACATAATTAGTCTACATTCATAAAGAGCACATTCTAATATGTTCATTATGAGCTCATTATGCTTGTATTTTAGTGTATATAAAGTCTTAGAAATAACACATTGTTCCATTGAACTCAAAGGCCAGGAAAATTCATGTTAAGATCTGTTTTTGGAAAAAGCTTAGGTAACACTATAGATTAGGGAACACTATTCACTCTTAATTAGTTGCTTATTAACATGCATATTACTAGCATATTGGCTGTTTAGTATTTATAAGGCACATATTAATGCCTTATTCTACATGACCATATTCTAGATCCCTTAACCACACCCCATACCTAAACATAACTACTACAACAACTACCTTATACTTACTATGCATATGCAGCAAATTAGGAGTTTATTAACTCTTAGTTAATAGTGAATATGTGTTATCAAAACTTATTTTAAGAAAAAAGCAAGAAGCTTTAATATTATGAAAGAAGTGTGGAATTCCTTTGTTTTGTCTAACTGTGTGAAACTGCTGAATTACAAAAATAGGGTAAAGATCTTATTGGAAGTTTTAAGATAAAGAAGTCCAAAACAAGTCCAAACACACAAACATGTGTTCTCTACTTCTCTCTGATGTCAAACAAGCTGTTCAAAACCCTCTTAAATTCATTCAAAAACTCAAAATCATTTTGATAATTCTGTCCTGCAAACTACAGTAAAATGACAATATTTTACAATATTGTATATAGTATTAAAAAGATCTATTGTTTTGTATTTAAAAACCGCTTAAAATTTGCTGAATGTCCTGTTTAATGGCATGATGAATTGTGACAACATGCCCCACTGTTTGAGACATTGTCATAAATAACACCATGTGTTCAATAAACTGTAGTCAAGGCTTTTAGTAGACAAATCTACAAATAAATAATTACTGGAGTAAAAGGTCAACTATTCCCCTACTTCACAGTATTAAGCCACTGTAAAGATGATAACATAATAGAAATATAAAGTAAGAACAAAGTGTGAAAAGAACGGCAGAACTTTACACTTTACATTTTTATAGTTATATTATATACCAATATATAAGTAAAGCAACCGTACAAAATAACCACTAACCAAAGTAGTATTACGCAACGGTACTAATGTAACTACAGTGTAAACACAAACGCTATTGTAGAGTACAAACAAATAACACGACTGTTAAGATGTTAAAGTGAAACCACAGAACATGGGTCAGAAATTAGCGAGAGAAATAGAAACATGCGCATATAGTGTGCGATGTGGGCCAGTCTGGACTCGCACAGAGAATGACAGCAGCAGATTTGATCGCATTGCATATGAGGAAAGACGTATCAGTACAATACTGTTTGTTAAGTTAAATCGCTTTTGTATTCACCAGCTGTGAGTTAGTTTCGCGCGAGTGTTTATCAACAAACTAAAAGGCGCTTCCTCATTCCAATAACACCTTCCCCTTCCTTAGGGATTTGTGTTGTTCCTGTTTAATTCGGCCAAATCTCTCTCTATCGACTAACATAAAGTCACCTGTCGGTCGCAAAAATCACAGACACACAAACATAAACACACCCCGTTACCTTTGAGCCACTCGGTGACTCTCTCGTTGCTCCAAGACGTTACGGGCTCCATGATCTTAGGAGCATGAATTCAAATCCCTGAAGTGGATCAGAGCAAAGAAAAGTTCATCCCGCTGTTTGGTTGGCACACCTTCCTACAGGTACACTGCGCTCTCAGCCAATGGTGAACGGCGCTGTGACAGCGTTCACTGCGCCTGTCTCGGTTTGCAGGGAGGGGTTAATGAAACTCGTTCATAGAGGCAATTCAGTATCCCGAGACCAAATCAGTTTTCTCGGTTTGCCTGACTCCCTTCCTGCAAACTTTAAGTGCTTATTTCTGCTTATTTAACTCTTTAGAGTCTTCGTCTTAGTCCTTTCTGGTGTTAGTAAAGTGTGGGAAGCTATTTTAACCCATTAGATCCCATTTCCCCCACCTAAATTGTATTGTACTACATGTATTTTACTGTCACAACTGGATATTTTCTTACAAATTAGTGAAAGTATGACAATCGTAAATTCATCTGCTGGTCAACAAGAAACAATTAATTTAACATAATACAATTATTTACATTGTTATGTTATATTATTATTATTATTGATTCTTGTTGACCAACAGAGGAATTTCTGAGTATTAAAAAGAAATTGTAAATACAGTTTAGCTGGGGGAAATGGCAGGCTATGTAATGAGTTAATATAGTTTACAGTTAGACCATTGTGAAAGAAAAAAACAACAACAACATTCCAAGACTTTTGACTATAGCAACTTTATTTACATTGAAGGCTTAAAAAAGCAAGTGCACTGGATTTTAGTACTGACATATAATTATTAAAATATATAAATTAATGAATTAATTATTATTTTAAATATATATTTTACATAATTTTTATTTTCATATATCTTAACCAGTACTTAATTATTATCTCAGTAATCCAGTATATAATTCAGCCTTAAATGGTTTGCTGGTTTTATCTGGTCTCGCAGCCTGGCCAAGTTTAAGAAAAAAATTAAAAAATCAGCAATATATTGTACTGCAATCTAGCGCCTCCTACTGTATGTGTGATTGATGCATTGTTTAGGTGTTGTGTGTGTGAACGCAAATACTTTTTTTTAAAAACAAGTGACATTATCTATTGTTCAAACCTGATAAGACATGTCTCAAAAGCACCATGCAGTCTTGGCTTCAGTGAGCTCTATAATTCATTCCTCCCATACAGATCCAACATATTGTAAACAGAGTGCCTCTCTCTGTAGTTTTAGACGTGTGCAATAAGGCAATATCGCAGAAACCATATGATTCAGAACGGATATGGAGTAGATGATAAAAGAGCAGCCGCTTCAAAAGCAAAGTAAGTGTATGATTTGATTTGCATTCTATTGTAGAGGATAGAGGCGGCCAGGCATTGAGTGGCCTTATGAAATGTATCCTTGAAGCTCTTGAACTCTTTGATAATAGTTTTACTGTGTGCAAAGAGATGACCTGACCTGGAATATATCATTTCAAAATCCTTTGTTCTCAACCGGACTCTACTAAAGATTCGTGAGCAACACAATGTTCGAAAAGGTTGCATTTCGCTGTCACTTTTATATAGTCACAAAAATGTATGTATTGTCGCCCAGAGATCTATATATTAATTGGGACATATATGTTATATCCAGCTTTATCAGCATACATACAGTACACTAACATAAAGTGATATACTATAGCAGACCTTAACTGCCTACTTTTTTTTTATTTTATTGCAGAATGTAAATTTAATGATTGCCTAGCTCTAATCTACTAAATGCAATTATAAAGGCATTAAGATAGTATAAACATCAACATCATGATTTTCTGCAAAGCTGCTTTGAAAGCAATGTGTTTTGTGAACAGTGCTATAGGCTATAGATACACTTGATTACTCCAGAGAAAGAATTTGGCCGATGTAATGTTTTAATTAAGCATTTATTTAGTACCACATTCATTTGAAATTGACCCTTGGCCTGCTTTCAAACTGTGTATTGGTTCTCAGATCTCAGTTTAACTTAAGTGTAAATCTAAACCTGAGTCCCTGAGGCTTTCTTCCTCCCTCTAAAGATGCAAGGAAGTAGCCAAATACCATTCAATCTTTTGCGTGTCTGAGCACATCAGGTTCTTCATGTTGACGAATGTAAATGTAAGAAATGAGAATCGCTGTTTTGCCAGTACACTTGCCAAATTTAGATCCAGATAATCTCAGATTATCCAGAATTCCACACCTTTTCTTATATAAAACAACCATTCTTAAATCAACTATACTATTTACAGATTCAAATACATTTGCTTTAATGCCTTTTGCATTATCACTCCACTTCTCTTGAGGAAACAACGTTATTGATGCACGCTCTCATTTAGATGTTGACTTCTAACAGGACCTGATCCAATCTGTGTTTTTCATAATTAGTGTTTGGTGGTTATTTTTCTCAAGTTGGCTGCTCAGAAAAGACTAATTATGCAATGCAGAAGCAAATGAATTCACACCTGGCAGAAAGACAGAGTGAGGACACTGATAAACTTCATGATGGCACAAGAAATGCATATTTGCAACAAATCAAGCACATTCTCCCTCTTACTCTCTTAGAGAAGCTGTGCTGTTTCATTTTAATCTACATTAATGTATTCAAATGGTCTGTAAGGTACTTTGCCAGTTCTGGTTTTGCATAACATTTAAAAGCAACTGTATTGTGTGTTTTGCATGCAGAACATGTTTAATTCACAAGATGGCTTAAAATGTTGGAGAATATTTTGAATTTAGGAGACTCATTAGTTTTCCAGACCTTCCTTCTGCCTCTCTGTCTGAAATAACATATTTAGAATGGCATTGTATGTTTGAATAAAGGTGGTATGCAGTTCTATACTGTGCACAGTATGTGCATGGATTACCCAACTACATTTGCTGAAATGTGCAGCATACAACCCCAGCCCAGTGCACTGAATCCAATAATGCAATGTGCTCAACTTGACATTCCATTTCGAGAATGATGAATGAAAGGAAACTCGCCATAACATAATACAGTTTTACTTCTGTTTTTGCTTTTTTATATTTTATGCTTTATTTACAACTAAAACTGTTTTGATGCAAATTTTTGTTGTTACACTGTATGTTTCTCAAGCCAATAGATTATTTCAAATTAAAAAAAGAAAGAGAAAACATGCTCTCTCTCGCTCTCTCTCTCTCTCTCTCACACACACACACACACACACACAACACTACTAGTTAAGAGGTAGCATCACATTTTTTTGATCTCCTATTAAACACACAGCCCTTTAAACCTTCACGTCTATCCTGCGATCAACACCTAAATAAACATATAATGTATAAACATATAATTTTTAGATTCATTTTTTCATGAATCGGATAAGTTTCATTAAGAAAAAAAATTCTTAAGAGTCATTTTTTCAGTGAACTGGACTACACTGCTCTGTATTTGTGTTTGTTTTTGCGTGCAGCCTGTGAGAACAAATGAATAGAAAGAGTGTTTTCTTACCAGTGTAATTTGTGGTACAAGGTTGTTTTATCTGATCACATTCAATTCAGATTGCAAGCTCACAACTCGTGTAATTATTTCTTTCACTGTTGCACTGTACTCAAGCAGTGCAGGAAACATTGATTGAGCAGCCTTAAGCATGCGCAAGAACTTTTGACACAGAACTCTTGGGAAGGAAGAGGACAAATGTTTATTTCTGTGGAATGATTGCCAGGCCCCCCCCTTTCTGGTCAATACGAGAGTGGCTTTCAAAAAGTATTCTCACAACATTTTATAAAGTAAACTAATCTGATTATGGGTCCTTGAAAACATAAGTTTTAAATACAGCTACTTCATTTTTGGATACAACCCAACCCTTAATTCTGATTGTCAAAAACATTTGTGCACAAAATTGGATTCAAAATGCAAAATAGTCACATTTATTTTAGAAATGATAACCAGGTAGTCCTCACTGAAATAAAAATGCAACAGTGATGTCATGTGACAACATTATACCACATTGTTCTTCTATATTGCTGAGTATGCAATAGGCCTACTGATACTCCATTCTAAATGTAGTCACTTTCATAAAACATGCAAAACTATATTATATATAATTACATATTTTATGCTGCCTGCATGCGTGTATCCTGCCTACTACATCCATTGTGTACTAATTTGTCATCTGGCTGAATTACACTTTTCTTTATTACAAGAACAGTCTGAGGAGTGCCTCAGTACACAAGGAATGCTCATATACACAATGGTGATTGCTCATAAATTTTCAGGGTTTGAACCTAACCTTTATACCCTATGTTGCATGCTAAACTAGTACTGTATACTGCCTGTCACAACAACCAAGAAACCCACTGCATTTTGGACATTGTATGCTAGCTAATGAACTGTCTACATATAATGCAAATATTGGGTATGTGTGCATACAGGTTATTAACATACTGTACAACCACATGCTGAATTTCTTTCGAATGAAGTGGTGTGAGTTAGTGTGCATGTTCAACTGGCATTATGCCACTCAGATCTGCCATTAAGATTTTCATGCAGTCCAGTGATTATTCTGCCCACAGCAGCTCCGTGGCTCCTGCAGTCTGCTGCATGCTTCGTTTCACACCCACACACACCTCCTACTGATTGTCCAACAATTCACATGCGCGTATGGGTGTGTGTGATGTAGTGTGGGTGGGAGGCGGGCGGACATCCTGCTGAATAGTCTGTGTGTGTGTATGGAGTTAGGGAGGGAGGCACATTGTTGTAGTTATTCAAGAAATAATAGCGAACATATGCAAGGCTATTGTATGTATGTGTGCATGTTGGGTGAGGGGTTTTAATTGTGGCATGTCTTAATTTAATGTGCACCTCTGCAATGTAATGTGTTAAGTATGAGTCATCTTCCCATGATGCTCGAGCGTGATCCAGACAGGGACTCCCTGAGGTCATTGGGGGTGAAATGATGCAGTTCCTTGGCTGGAAATCAGATCACAGCACCAAGTACACACACAATTACGCAGGTTATTCCTAAGTAGCCTTTTTAGGTCAAATAATTCATTCATAATTCATAATTAAGTCTTACATACCATAGACCAGGGGATAGATAGATAGATAGATAGATAGATAGATAGATAGATAGATAAAAATTAAATAAAATGTAATTAAATAAATAAATAAAAGAGAAAAGAAAGAGAGTTGCATAAGTTTTTAAAAAGCTGAGCTGCATTTTTGATTGCTTTTAGCTTGATAATTGATAAGTCGATTCATTCCTGAGCACCAGATTTAATTATCTGAGCAGGGAATAAAACCAACAATCACCAAGAGTGTTCTGGCCATTATTCTTGCAGGGCTTTGCATCAACATCAATTACATATATACACAAGACTTCCTGTCTGAACACATCTATCTATGCACTGTGGGAAGAAATGACACATGAGCTGTGTTAAAGGGTCCACCAAAGGAGTCAGAAGTAAAAACAGGCAAACGCCCATTAGATTTAGCTCTACACAAACAGACAAACAAACTCATTGATGCATAGCCAAATAAAGATCTGCACTGTGTGATATATCACCGGCCTCTAGGTGGCATTATTGAGCATTTATACACTAATGCCATTAGTAATTAAAAAAAAAAAAAACACAGAGCTAATAAGTACATAAATTCAAAAAAAAAGTTCTTAATGTTCATGGTTCAAACAAAGTCTCACATTTCTTATGACTTTTTTCTACTGTGGAAAATATATGTTTTATATAAATGTTATGTATATTTTTATATGTTATATGAAAATATTGCTCAGCCTGAATTCATTCAGCTCCTACTGCCTGTATGCATCTAGTATTTCAGTAATGCTCAGAATGCATTTTAATCCTTTCTTTCTGCACTTCATTCTTTTCAAGGTCAAACTAGATTAATTTTTAAAGCCTTGACGTTGTAAAACACAGGTAACCGCTTTGGTATGGAACAAGGAATACCAAACCAGCCAAATAAAAAGCACAACATCTTGCATTACGTCTTCAGGTTTCAGGGGTTTTTTTAACCTTTGGATATCTGCTGTTGTATTTAGGGTCTCTTGCGAGCTCTCTAGACTAAATGTGACCCTGGACCACAAAACCAGTCTTAAGTGTCAATTTTTCAAAACTGAGATTTATACATCATCTGGAAGCTGAGTAAATAAGCTTTCCATTGATGTATGGTTTGTTAGGATAGGACAATATTTGGCTGAGATACAACTATTTCAAAATCTGGAATCCGAGGGTGCAAAAAAATCTAAATATTGAGAAAATCTCCTTTAAAGTTGTCCAAATGAAGTTCTTAGCAATGCATATTACTAATCAAAAATGAAGTTTTGATACATTTATGGTAAGAAATTTACAAAATATCTTCATGGAACATGATCTTTACTTAATATCCTATTGATTTTTGACATTAAAAAAAATCGATAATTTTGACCCATACAATGTATTTTTGGCTATTGCTACAAATATACCCCAGCGACTTAAGACTGGTTTTGTGGTCCAGGGTCACAAATAATGTGGAGAGTCACATTGCACAGAAAGTCATGGTGTTCACACTGCACTATAACCAAGTACTCGCTGTTTTAGCAGATGCTTTTGATTTTGATTTTGGCTGGCAGGCAGATTGCCAGGTTCTTACTGAAATAGGCCAAGCTAGCAGTAAAGAGTAAGAGAATCGAAGCCATGGTACAGCTGAGTATGTGCATCTGATATCTGTGTACATAATAGCTGTTTGTACTGCTGCAGCCTAGTGCTGAACACGCACACACACACAACAGAGGGTAACAAGTGTTTGTAATGCCTATGATTTATTTTTGTGGAAAAGATTCGTACATAATTGACTTTATGTCCACACTAAGGAATTTTGCACGTCTATCATTGAGGGCTTAGTCTTGATGCCTTTTAAAAATGTCACAGTTTAGCCCGACATAGCCCTGCATTATCATTAGTGTATTTGAGTGCCATTAAAATCATTTTGCGCTTTGTGCCATCATTTGACTCAATGAAACATGGTCCTCTACCATGCACACTCCATATCCACCCACTACCATCACATAAAGACGACCATTCATACTCTGTTTTACTCTGGCAACAGATTCACCGGCACGCTGGCAGATGGTCTGTGGTTGCCAGTGGTAACCACTCTCAGCAAGAAGCAACAGTTGCTCTTCTCTGCTCCCTTTGAGAGAATAAAGAGTCAAGAGGTATTGGCATATCACTGCCTTGTCACAAAATGGGCAAACCTACAAGACAATTACAACTGACAACACGAAAAACAATCCTGGCATGATGGAAAAGGGGATAGACTTGTGCCAGCACTGGTGAATGCTTTCTTACATCGATCTCTACTTGTGTTGATATTATTTTAGTAAAAAATACTTGATATGCACTGCAATTATTTGCTTTCCTGTGTCCCATCAAATGCAACTGAAATGCAAAAACAGAATAGATGTGTTGCTCACTACTATTTTCAGTACTGAGGTGGTAGTTTTTTTTTGTTTGTTTTTTTTTAATGGAATGTTTCCTTATGATCAGCTCGTGCCCAACTGATGGTTAAGTTTAGGAAGTTGAACCATTGCATTTGATTACCTACCACATTTTTTGGAATGAAGTACCATGTAAATACCATTGTACATTAATATGGAAGTCATTAGCTGTATTGTATACTACTATGAAGTTTATACCGTCACAAAAAGATACTTTTTTGAAAGGTATAAGCTGCAAATGTGTTATATGAACAAATAACTGCAATAAAGTTTGCCATTTAATTCTATTAAAAATGTTTTACTTTTCTTATAAACGTATTAGATTATAGAAATTACAATTTATATTTATATGAAAATTATTGCAAAGTAACACTATGTAACTTTTGCCCCTCTAGCGGTTAAAAACTGCATGCGTTTTGTGGAAGAACATTGTTTTGGTTGTGCTTCGCTACTCTGCGTACGGATGACATACACTGTATTGCCAAAAGTATTGGGTCGCCCCCTTCTAATGAACAGGTTTGACTACTTTAGTAATTTCCATGAGTATAAATCTTAATGTTTAAGCATAT